>PIJE02003257.1:5000-27500 GCA_002895965.2 Coryphaenoides rupestris | reverse complement strand
TTCTCCTTCACGGACGACAAGACAAAGCGACATGTGCGATGGAGTGTGTTCATTAGCACTGGAGTGTGTCTGCATTACGGAGGGGACCTGGGAAACCATGGTGATGATGATGATGAGGATCCTGCTGTGTATAATATATATACCTGTGTGTGTGTGTGTGTGTGTGTGTGTGTGTGTGTGTGTACAGTAGTGGTGGTAAACACTAAACTAAGCTAAATGTCTCACAAAGGGTTGAAAGGAGAACTGAACAATCCAGTCCACAGTGGGGTGGAAATCAGAGACGAAAAACCACAATTTTTGCGTATCAGTATCTGTCTGAACACACCGTGGTTAGTCTGTCTGTGTGTGTCTTTATGTGAGTGTGTGTGTGTGTGCGTGTATTCTGTGTATATGTGTGTGTGTATTCTCTGCATAGTGTGTGACATGTTCAAATCAGTGTGTGTATGTATAATGTGTGTGTGCGTGTCTGAGTGTACAGTATATGTGTGTGTTTATAGTGTGAGTGTTTGTGTGTGTGTGTGTGTAAGTGTAATTCTGTGTATGTGTGTGTGTGTGTATTCTGTGCATGTGTGTGCACATGTTCAAATCATTGTGTGTGTTGTGTGTGTGTGTGTGTGTGTGTGTGTGTGTGTGTGTGTGTGTGTGTGTGTGTGTGTGTGTATACGCAACTGCATGGTCACGGGCAACATGGGGACGTGATGCTACACCACACGTAGCACGTAGCACGTAGCATGTAGCATGTAGCTGCAGCATGTGATGGGAGGTCAGGTGAGTATCACTAGTGCAGCTCCACAGAAGCACAGTGAGCCATGACACAGCGTTGGTTTCCCAGCTTTTTTTCCGTCCTTTTCTTTGTACTTTCTGTTATCAACCGGCGGCCAGCGGGGAGCTGGTGGGAACAATGGTGCTCTTTGTTGAGCTAAGCTATGCCCGGGTCAGATGGGAGGTCTCCTCGCTACGGGCCGGCGATCGTGGACAGCTATGGGCTGCAGGGGGAAGGCCGCCTGCAGCAAGAGCACACACACACACACACACACACACACACGCACATAAAAGCACGCACACACTCAAGCACACACACACACACACACACACAAGCACATAAAAGCTAGCACACACACAAGCACATGCACACACGCAGACACACACTCACGCACAAACACACACACAAGCACAGACGCATGCACACGCACGCACTCTAGCACGCACGCTAGCACACACACACACGCACACATAAACACACACACACACAAGCAAACACACATGCACACACACATACACGTAAACACACACACACAAGCACACACACGCACACAGACACACACAGATGGATGGACACACAAGCCTACGCACACACACACACACACACACACACACACACACACACACACACACACACACACACACACACACACACACACACACACACACACACACACACAAGCACACACACATTCTGCGGAAATCGGTCAAACTTCTCCGACCGCGGGTGAATCAGCTCGCTGGCTCGCTGGTGTTTTGCAATCGGTTCGGGAGAAAAGACAAAAATACATAAACATCGCTTAATGAAAATTCTCGCTCGCCGTGGGAAATAAAGACGAGATGAGATGACAGGACAGGAAGTGTGTGGTGGAGGCGGCAGGGGCGGCTGCGGCGGCGGCGACGACGATGGCGGCGTTCCCCAGGGAGCCGTAGCGGGGGCTCTGAGGTTTTTCCTCTCGAAACACCCCAGTTGTTGTTAGCGAGGAGGACGAGGAAGACGAGGGAGCCGTGAACGCATCTCGCATCTTCCGACGTCTCGAGCTCACCTTCAGATCATCAATCCACCCCCCCCACCCCCCCCCCCCCCCACTGTGCTGTGCTGTGCTCTGCAGATAATATGAAATATTAGCTTCCTCACACAACTGCAGATTCTCTCTCCCCCCCGATATATATCGTCGTGACAGCGTATGAGCTGTGATTTCAGAAAATAGTCGGCTGACAGCACGCAGGGAGACGCAAGAAAATGTGAAATCGCAGGCCTGCAATACTGCAATACCGGATGAGTATTATCCACGCGTGCTACGAGGTACGAGGGTCACGGGTGGAGGAGGAGGAGGATGATTGCGAACTGTCGGGGGTAATTAGTCGCCATGGCAACAGATGATGGACGTCCACGCGGCAGCATCCGTGCCGGGTACCACGGACCACGGCCTGCTGCTCTACGTTCATATTCGCAAATATCAATATCGCTCCTATTTATTTTCCGGATAGTTTCTTGCACAACATGCGCATGCGGCAATGCAATGCAAACTACTCTCAATTTGTATTGAACCGTCTATTGAACTGCTTTGAACACTATTTGTATTTTACTTTAAAGCACACATTCAGGAGATAGGTAGTACACAATAAAATATTTAACAAGTGACGCTACTGTAGTTTATTTGGGTCCTATTCTGTTAAGTTGACGGCCAGAGCTTTTCTGTGCACACGAGTCGCACGCAATGACCTTTCCTCTGGACGCATCTAATAGACAGAGAGAGAGAGAGAGAGAGAGAGAGAGAGAGAGAGAGAGAGAGAGAGAGAGAGAGAGACTAAAGGTTCCCTCCCGGTGGGGTGGAGTAGGCCCCCCCCCACCTCCCTGCTACAACATCAGCAGATCTCTCTCTCTCTCTCTCTCTCTCTCTCTCTCTCACACCCAATAATCATCTTCCTCCCCCTCCCCATCTCTCTCTCTCCCCCATCTCTCTCCCCCATCTCCCTCTCTCTCTCCCCTATCTCTCACATCACCCTCTCTCTCCACCCTTTCTCTCTCCCTTCCCTCCTCATCTCTCACCACCCACCCCTCTCTCTCCCTCACTCTGTCCGAGTGAGGTCTGTCTGTCTGCACACACAGACAGACACACACACACACAGACACACACACAGATACACATAGACAGACGGACACACAGACACAGACAGACACAAAGACAGACAGAGAGAGACACAGACACACACACACACATATGCACACACAGACAGACAGAGAGACAGACACACACACACACCGGCCAGCCTCCAGCAAGGCTAGGGTCTCAGATATATCAGATATTTAGTTAAAGAGACACAAGAGGGAGTAGATGTAATATGAGTCTCTCTCTCTCTCTCTCTCTCTCTCTCTCTCTCTCTCTCTCTCTCTCTCTCTCTCTCTCTCTCTCTCTCTCTCTCTCTCTCTCTCTCTCTCTCTCTCTCTCTCTCTCTCTCTCTCTCTCTCTCTCTGTCTCTCTCTCTGTCTCTCTCTCTCTCTCTCTCTCTGTGTGTGTGTGTGTTCACGTGGGGGTGTTATGGTGTGTGTCTCCTCTGTCTGAAGACGCGAGACTATTTTTAGCCTCCAGATCTGATCCAGATGTGAAGCCGGAGAGAGAGAGAGAGGAGAGAGGAGAGAGGAGCGAGCGAGCGGAGGAGGAGTGGGAGTTGGGAGGGAGCCTGGCGCTGCTAGTCTGGTAGCTCAGGAGTTCACAGCCTGTAAATTAAACTCTTGCGTTTAACAAATTGCGATATAAATTACTTTTTTCCTCTATCTAGCTCTCGCTCTCTCTCTCTCTCTCTCTCTCTCTCGCTCTCTCTCTCTTTCTCTTAGCGCATCTGTCCCTGTTTAACCGTTAGCAGCAGCAGCAGCAGCAGCAGCAGCAGTAGCTGGAAACTTTACACACAGAGCCGCCATCTGCTGACGATCCCTCTTTAAACCGGCGGCTGCTCGGCGGCTGTAATTCCCGTGTGATTACGGAGCGGCCGATTCAATTTCAAAGAGGCTCCGCTATTGTCTCGCTAAAAGGGCCGCGCCGCGCGTCGTCGTTGTTGTCGCGGCGGCGGCGGCACGCGTGTGATTTATGAAGAAGGTGGTGTGGCTCGCCCGGAAGGTCCTTCGTTTTTAACCTGCGTTCATTCTCAGCTTATTGCGCAAACCGCGACCCCATACGTATATATATATATAAAAACAATTATCGTCGACGCACGGATCTCCCGGCGGGAAAAAAGGCGTCGGCGTCTCTCGCTCCCGGCCGAGCCGAGCTAAGGGGGTCTCCGGCGCCGTCGGCGTTTCTTCCATCTCGACGTCTTGACCCCCGTGCTTGTTGAGTCAAGGGCCCCCCGCCGATGGGCTGATCAATATGCACTCGAGCGCACGCTTTGTGAAAATTCAGCGTCTTGCCAATTACACACACGTCTCTCCTCTTCCTCCCTCGCCTCCGCCTCCGCCTCGCCTCGCCTCTCTGCATCCCATCATTCCACTTACAGAGACCCACCCCTCAGTCTCTCCTCACCTCCCTGCATGTTAAACAGTCCGTCCGTCCCGTCCCCCACGACTGTCCTGCCCTGCATGCCCATCGGTATTACGGCTGCAAAAAGACCCTTAACTCTATCATATCCGCCTCGCCGCTCCTAACCCCAGAACTAACCTGAGTGTTTGCACGTCTTGGCATTAAAATAATAATACTCAGCATTGTTTAGCATATTGTATGTTCTTAGACGTTGGTACTGCACTCAGAACGACACGTCTGCTCTTATCTCAGATATTATGCAGACAACCTTGTAATTATGAAACTCGTTCTATTAGCCTTGCAATTATGAATGCTTGAAACCTTCTCTATTCTTATCTTTATGTACCACAGTGATGTATTGTTGTCTCTCTTTCGACAAATGTACTTATTGTCAGTCGCTTTGGATAAAAGCGCTTGCCTAATGTAAAGGTATAGCGAATGTGTAGCATCCTAGATTAAATGCCGGAGACGAACATGTCGGCTATTGTTGTTGTTGTTGTTGTTGTGTACGGCTGCCCTTTTCTTTCTCTACATGAACACTGAAAGCTCCCTCAGGAACACAGCTCAGGAGGCGTAGCGGACGGCAGATCCAACCAAACACCTCCACGGGACCGGAGACGAGGCGCTCGGCCGCGCGGCGAGGCGAGACGCAACGGGGGGGGGGGGGGGGGCCTTTTGTCCCGCCGCCCGCTCAGCTCCACGGAACGCGATGACCGCGTCGGCATGGCGACCCTCCTGCGTGGCTCCATCCTGGTCCACGCAGGATGGAGGACCACCCCCCCACCCCCTCTCATCCCATCCTCCCCACCTTGCTGTCTACATTCACCGTCGTGTCCTGCGGTTCAAGCAGAATCTAAAAGACTTTAGAGTCAAACCTCTCGCCTCTCTCTCTCTTCTGCAGTGTGTGAATGATGCGGATGAGAGAGAGAGAGAGAGAGAGAGAAAGAGAAAGAGAAAGAGAGAAGAGAGAGTGCACAAAAGCAAAAGAGAGAGATGCAGAATCTGCCGTCTCTACCCAGCAAGTGTGAAGGGGAGGAGAGAGAGGAGTGAGAGAGAGAGAGAGAGGGAGTGAGAGAGAGAGAGAATGAGGGAGATACATCTACATCGTACAGGGCAGCAGGAAGAGATAGAGACAGAGAGAGACAGACAGTATAAAATATAATGTACATAGAACAGGTAGGTAAGACAGGCAGGTACAGTATGTAGGTAGCGTAGAAAGAGAGGGAGGAATGTCGGTAGGTAGCAGACAGGTAGGTTATGTAGAACAGGTAGGTAAGACAGGTAGGACAGGTATGTAAGACGGGTAGGTATGTAGGTAGGTAGTAGACAGGTAGAACGGTAGCTAAGACAGGTAGGTAAGACAGGCAGGTAAGGTAGACAGGACAGAGCAGGAACACACAGAACTCTTCCCATCACCTTCAGGAGACTTTCTTTCTGAAACTTTCACCAGATTTGACTCAGTGGCCAGCAAGTCAAAGCAATTAGCTCACAGCGGCGCGTACCTTCATCATCATAAACATCGTTTCCAGTTAGCGGGCGTAAAAAATCGACCCGTTAATTATAAAACTGCGACGTTCCGTGCGATGCCTTGCCGCTAATTAAGGAGTCACCGAGCGGGCGCGGGGCGGCGAGCGGGCCGCTCAGGAAACAGTTAAACGGCAGCTAAATGGCTGAACTGCGAGGCTCCTTCGATGAGCCTCCGAATGTGAGCTCGTTAAAATCTGTCTGGAGCTGTTCACACCGGAGAACCTTCCATCTGACGAAGAGGACGAAGAGGACGGGGCCTCTGGTTTTTCACGTTTTCCAATCGCCAGTGAAATAATGGACTCACCTTTTGAACCGAACGGAGAGAAAAAAACACAACACAACTTGAGCTGTTTTTTACGCCGGACACACACGGATGATTGTCCAAATGTTTTTACCTCGATCCAGTCGTCATCGAGGTGAGGGCAGCAGTTTCAAATCTTTTTATATGCCGCAGCAAAAGCACTTATGGGCATTTAGGGCGAGTTTGTGTGTCCGAGTGTATCTAATGTTTTTACTTCACCAATGACCATATCAATCGTTTTCCGTCCCACTCCGAGACACTCCGAGACACTCCGAGACACTCCGAGACACTCCGAGACACTCCGAGTCAAATATCGTGTCCGACCCGCTGCTCTCGAGTCGTCGTCGTTGTCGTCGCTTCAGCGTTTAGTCGACCGAGGTAACGGCACTAACAGTTACTCTTTACACGTTAGCTCCGTGTTTATAATCTATAATCGATCGCCTTACTGTCCGGAGTTATAGGCCACCGTTTCCATAGCCTGCTCCTTTCCACACATGAAATCGTTTTGAAAGTGAAATTGCTCATTCTTCTGTTTACTCTTCCGCTCATATTCTCTTTATTCCCAGCTCTCGAATCCCGACCTTAGTCGGCGCACTGGTGCATATAAATACAGACGGAAATCGGAGGTCAAAAGATCACTTGACTGCAGCGAAACGACTTCATACAGTCCAACTGTTGTGCTGCTCTCGCCCGGGTAGCTTTAACACAAAGTCCTGTATGGAGATGAAGGCAGAACGTAAATAACACTAACTAGTCATTTACTCTCGCTTGCAGTCTCACTTACTTTTTTACCACAAACCTTCATTGTTTCCAAATCTAATTTTGTATTTTCCTTAATTGTCTGAATCTAATCTAAAGTCAATGTGGGGGCAATGTTGTATAAATATGAACGCATACGACAACATATTTATTACACGTTGACTGAGCCTAGCTTTGAGAATATGACGAGATCTTAAAATGTCGACGTGATTCTTTCTTTATTCAAATCCGATTCAGCGAAAACAATCGGCAATAAAGATTTAAACGGGAGTAACAGAACAGACCTGTCACCTGGGTACCATTGTGCTTACAAAGAGCCAAACATCATTTACATTTTACATTTTACATTTCGGCCGCAGCCCTTCCTGAAGCGGTAGCGTCGGGCCCCCGGGCGCGCGCAGCGATGCGAGTCAAGTTGTGCATCAGTGCATTATGGGATTACTCGTGTCGGCGCTTGATGAATACATCACAGCACAATGAGGACTCGCTGAACTTTGACCTGACCCCCCCACCCCCGCCCCCCCCCCCCACCCCCCCCAGCCACTGATTAAAGCGCGTACTTGATTAGTGAGACGGCAACGCGCCGCGATCCTGCCGTGTGGCCGTGTGGATAATGCGGTTCATCCGAGGAGGACCGCATTATCTCCCTGGCCGCGGTGTTTCCTGTCCAATGCTGTTCACACACATTATTATTATTATTATTGTTGTTGTTGTTGTTGTTTGTGCTCGTTTCAGGCTTTTTTTTTATTATTATTACAAACTGCGCCCTGAGCCCAGGCTTCCAGTTTTATCTTACATAAATGCACGTTTCATTCCTGGTTTATCCAGGGGTTTATTAGTATTTACTTAGTGTGTGTGTGTGTGTGTGTGTGTGTGTGTGTGTGTGTGTGTGTGTGTGTGTGTGTGTGTGTATAAAAAATGAAATTACTACATTCATGGAAGTATTATCGAGGAGGAGAAAGAGTAGGAGGAGGAGGAGGAGGAGGAGGAGGAGGAGGAGGAAGAAGAGGACATTAGTCATTAATTTTCTGGCGAGTCATTCTCTGCGTTTGAGCCGTCCTAACCTGCTAGAAGCAGCGGGCTGCCACACAGAGAACCAACTCCAGTGGTTGGTGCGCTCGCCTTGCTCATGGGCAGGGCAGGCGACCGAGTATTTATACTCCATCCTCTCCCAGGACCGCCGCGGTCGGGGCGCGACGTCCATTTTGTCTCAGACCTTTCTTTTGACGACTTGTTCCGCTAACCCGTTCACGAGCTCGGTCTCAAAGGTGTCATTCTCATATTCCCAACTGATTCATGGTCCGTCATCATTAAATTACAACAGCCAGTGAGATCGTAGTCTTGGTTCTAAAAATGTACGCAAAAGGGTTCTCAGCACAACATGTCCAACAAGATTACGGTCAAACATGACACAAACAAATCGGTAATAAATAATGTATTAGTATGAATTAATATTAATTCAACATTAGAGACAAAACGAAGCGATCAGTCAACGGTCATGGTCATGATGAGCCAATAAGAACGACATATTTTCGGCAAAAGTAATATTTAGGTCAGCAACAACTCTACAGATTCAAACCTCTCTCACCCACGGGGGGGGGGGGCTGTCTAATTACAAAGTCTGTTTTGTGTGTTGTAATGAGAGTGAAACACACACACACACACACACACACACAACAGAAAGAGGAAGAAAAGACAGTTCTAATAAAAACTGATTTAATGCCCGTTGGTTTGTTTGGTTGTTCGGTTTGTTTACATGTATGTCGAAAAAAAGAAAATGGCCGCTATGCTATCATATACGACGGAGGGGGAGAAATAAAGCATAAAGTGTGTACTACTGTGTGTCCGTGGAAACAGTATTCAAACTGGGGTGTGGAGCTGGAGAGCGAGGCAAGAGAGATAAAAACCACTCCTACCAGTCTCCTCCTCTCCTCCTCCACTGTGTTCAGCAGCTGGGAGAACTCCTTGAAGGACTGGGCTGAAACACACAAACACACACACACACACACACACACACACACAACACACACACACACACACAAACAACAGGATTAGGATGACGTCCGCGTCCGTTGGCAACAACCAAGATGGATGGGGTGGGATGAGGGACAAAAGAAACAACAACAATCAACCCAAAAAAAAAAAAAAATGAATCAGAAACAACTCCGACAACGAGCTACTTCTATCACCGTCAGTTTCATCGATCGGGAAGATTGCTTTCTCTCTCTCTCTCTCTCTCTCTCTCTCCATCTCCATCTCCGTCTCCTTACTCCGCTCCCCTCGTCTGGATACCCCAGAGAGGGCCGCCGCATCCTCCCATCGCCGCGGTAACCCGCATCACACTCACACTCACACTCACGCTCACCGGTGCCGACGGAGCCCAGCATCGCCGGTCCTTAGCGATCGCCGAGGCTTCAGCGATGCCAACGGGAGGCGGTATATACAGTACACGCTCGCGGTATCGTGAGACACACGGGTGGATACAAGCGCGCCACCAAACGATATTTATGACTCGATATTCATGATAGTGTAGCAGCGGCTAGGATGTTTGACGTCTGAAAGGTACTGGGTTCGAGTCCCCCCAATGTCCCCACAATCACATTACCATGTTATATTAGCATTATATATTTGCATTATATATTTTCATTATATATTAGCATTATATATTTGCATTATATATTTGCATTATATATTAGCGTTATATATTAGCATTATATATTAGCATTATATATTAGCGTTATATATTAGCGTTATATATTAGCGTTATATATTTGCATTATATATTAGCATTATATATTTGCATTATATATTAGCGTTATATATTTGCATTATATATTTGCATTATATATTTGCATTATATATTAGCATTATATATTAGCATTATATATTTGCGTACACAGAGCTGACGGCTACAGACACATAGCGTTTGATTGTCCAGTCAGTCTTAAAAACACTTCCCTGTAGGGCCACACCATTATGACACGAGAATATTCTGTATAATTCAAATTATATTTCCCGATATTGATTAGCGATTCAATATCATGTTCCTATTCTGCGGCGTCTTCTGTACAGAAAGATAACCACAGGAATAAAGCAATTGCTGAGTTGTAATGCTTGGTACTTTTATTGCAATATATTGTAATATCTTGTGGAAAAACCTTTTGTGTTAATTAAGTCAAAGTGTTTTACTTGTCACGTGTTCATCACAACACGGGGCCATTCTGTACAGTGAAACTCTTGTGACACGGCAGGCAAGAGTACAGTAGGTAGGAAGTAGGCAAAAACTAACCAGAGAAAAAAAAATATATATACAGTATATATAGAATGGCACAATATACATAATAAAGATAACACAACAGACATAATAAAGATAACACAACAGACATAATAAAGATAACACAACAGACATAATAAAGATAAAAAATAAAACACATCAGCTGTTCGAAAATGGAGTAATGGGGGAATATAGCCGATGCATCCAGAAGTATTTAATTAATTGAATTAATTGCAACAATTTGCCGGTTAGCTAATTGCAGAAGCCAAAAATCACGCTTTCGATTTGCAGCCATTGTTCCCTGTGGTGATAAATCACAGGACACTCCGAGACGAGGAGGGCCGATGAGACGAGGAGGGCCGATGAGACGAGGAGGGCCGATGAGACCCCCTCACCCTCCACACTGCAGTTCGGTTCTCACAGACGGTTAGCATAAACAGATAGCACGTTATGGTCTTCATCACGACCCCCCCCCCCCAAGCTCGCCCCGTTTAACCTCGACTCACTTCTCCTCGCGTCCGATTTCCTCAAAGAACCACCGAATGTTTCGCGGAACGTACTTCACTTCTCTCTGTATATAAATATACCAAATTATGTCCAAATTTGTCTTCTTTAAAGTGGTAATCTCAAAGATGACGTCTACCCAGCCACGGCATCAGGGCCTCCTCCTCATCCTCCTCCTCCTCATCGTCTTCCTCCTAGCAACGGCTCCTTTATCAGCTAACGGCGGCTAACCCATCGGTGGGCTAGAGGGCACAGCTGGAGCCGCTGATGGAGGTGGTGGGAGGTGGTGGTGGTGGGTGGTGGTGGTGGGAGGCGGTGGACGAGATTAGATTCCGAGGAAAGGAAACGGGTGTCAGAGTGGGGTTAGCACCTGCATATCACTCAGCGCTAAGTGAGGAGGTGGAGGAGGAAGAGGAGGAAGAGGAGGAGCAGGAGGAGGAGGAGGAAGAGGAGGAAGACGGGAGGGTGTAATAGAGCTGATGAATGACGGGAGAGAATGAGTTTCTGCCACGCTTCACCGGAACGAGAAACAAAATGAAAAGATGGGCAGATGAGGAGCAGCAGAAGGAGGAGCAGCAGGAGGAGGAGGAGCAGCAGGAGTTGGAGAAGGAGCAGGAATTGTACTCATTGTTTCTTTTGTTTGTCTGTTTCTGGGTTTTCTCATTTCTTCCCATTTTTTTTTGGTGTGCAGCAGGGAGTAAAGCCAACACTGGAAAATATTAAGAATAATAGAAATGTATTTTTACACTGAAGGGGGCGGTGGGGGGCGTGGAGGGGACCTTTCAGACACTTTATTGGGGATGTGATATTTTCTTCCCGGTCCAATAGGTTGAATCCTTCACCGTTTCTTTTCCTCCCGCTGGCCTTCAGTGATGCGCAGGATTTCAGCTCCAACTTAAACCTCATTCCGGATCATTCCGGAGCAGGGGGGCAGGGGGGGAGTGAACCCACTAGACTGGAGGACTGACCTTCAGAGATCAGGGCCCGTAACATTTCTAAAAAATTAAAATTTCAATGGCCACATCCATCTTTCGACCCCGATCATCGATCGGCGGCGCTAGAGGCCCCGGAACGAGAATGTCACCGTCGGAAGTCACGGAGGGAAAAATCGATAAAAGGTCGGGTGAACTCGTCTGGCGGAGCCGCGCGGGATTCTGATGCCTCGCCGGGAGGCCCGCCAACATCAAGGCGATGAAACCCCGGCCCCTGCACCCGACCCAAGGAGGACGGATGCCGATCAGGTGTTTGTTGTTCATGTCACTGAGACATCATCCGATTGGTCGGTGACAACGTTGATGATCGGTTTGGTTTCCCAGCCCTCGGAGTACAAGGAGCAGGCGGGGACAGATTCCAGAGTGATTCCAGAATGTGGAAGTTCTTCGAAGATGATGATCCGTCGTCATGATGTTACGGATCACTCTTGGCCTCAGGAAAATCATAATCCGACAGGATTATAAAATGTTTATCCACCCGGGAAAAAATCGTTTTGCTATTTACCATTAGGTTATTAAGCAGTTACAGCACTTTCATTTAGACTGAGGCTTCCAGGAGAGTTCAGCATTAAATCAACAGTTTACCATAAAATAAACAGTATGTAGTGTATTTACACTGATGTCTATATACTGTAGAGCAGGACTTATGTTGATATACGAGGGCTGGCCCTGACTAAACACAGTCGACTAATCGTGACACTTTCACTGTAAATATTTCAGTATATTTTTTTGCGGCATCAGAAAATGGTTTGAGTTCCATATTTATCTGAAAAATGACAGATAAATATGAGAAAAATACTTTTAATTGCAATGTTTTTATAATTGGTTACGGCTAGCTTGACGAGTCCTTGTTTACCCGAGTACACGTATGCAACTGTACACAACATTATTTAAAATTGCAATAGAGAGCTTTGTCAAAACAAATAAATGGGAAAAAGAAAATGTTTCCATGTCCGGATGTAACATCGACGGCAGTAAGAGACCAAAGAGTTATCACTGCAGACGTTTCGCAGCTGCGTTCTTGTGCAAGACTGGACCAACTTCAACAATGGTTGTCTGAATGAGTCAGTCAGATAGGAATTTTCAGGAGGGTTTCAGGAGGGTTTCAGGAAGGTTCAGGAGGGTTTCAGGAAGGGTTCAGGAGGGTTTCAGGAGGGTCCCAGGAGGGTTTCAGGAGGGTTTCAGGAGGGTTTCAGGAGGGTTTCAGGAAGGTTCAGGAGGGTTTCAGGAGGGTTTCAGGAGGGTTTCAGGAAGGTTCAGGAGGGTTTCAGGAGCGTTTCAGGAGGGTCCCAGGAGGGTTTCAGGAGGGTTTCAGGAGGGTTTCAGGAGGGTTTCAGGAGGGTCCAGGAGGGTTTCAGGAAGGTTCAGGAGAGTTTCAGGAGGGTCCCAGGAGGGTTTCAGGAGGGTTTCAGGAGGGTCCCAGGAGGGTTTCAGGAGGGTCCCAGGAGGGTTTCAGGAGGGTTTCAGGAGGGTCCCAGGAAGGTTTCAGGAGGGTTTCAGGAAGGTTCAGGAGGGTCCCAGGAGGGTTTCAGGAGGGTCCCAGGAGGGTTCAGGAGGGTTTCAGGAGGGTTTCAGGAGGGTTTCAGGAGGGTTCCAGGAGGGTTTCAGGAGGGTTTCAGGAGGGTTTCAGGAGCGACTAAGCGACTAATGAAAACGACTTAAGCCTCTTCTGACCGTGTAACCAGCAGGTGGCAGCCTCACTACGCTGACACAACACAAATACACGGCGATGCATGGGAGTACGTGTTACCAAAATACTGCAGTGAACCAACAGACCTTGAAAAAGCAATACATTTTTTTGGAAAAGCAATACAGTGCTAAACGTTCACAACTCTTCAACGCTGCGTCATCACCTTTGTTTGAGAAGCAGACACCAGAGACACTTTGAACATGGCGATGGATCTACAGCACCATACAACGGGAACAGCTTATGATAACGCACACACACACACACACACACACACACACGTGCACACACACACACACACACACGTGCACGCACACACACATGCACGAGCACACACACTTTCGCCTTGACGCTGCGAGCTGGAGCGTCGGAAGAAGGTGTGAAGACGGACAGAAGGGCCCGGCGCAGGAACAGTCGTGGATTGTACGCTTCGGCTGCCACCACACGGCACTCTGAGGCGCCACAAAGAGGAGATAATTGTCGTCGGTGTGGGAACACACATGCTCCTCCTCGTCCTCCTCCTCCTCCTCCTCCTCCTCCAGCTTGTGCGCAACACAAGGAGCCGGTGATTGCGGGCGTGTTGTTGCCGTTTAGTCATTTTAAACGACGTGTGGAATCATCACAAAGCCTCCAAGACACACCGCGGTTGCGTGGAGAACACTGTCATCGCTCTGCTGTGCTGTGCTGTGCTGTCGGGGCCGACCGACTCGGATAAAACAAGAGTTTAATGAGCCCTGAGGTTTTTGTATTTTTTTTGTATATTATATTACATCTAAATGGACGAGTATTATTTTAACTCGATTCCCGTCACTCATAATCAGCATCCTTTGAGCAAAATATGCACCCCTCCACCCCGCCCACAATTCCTCCTGACCCTCAGACTATAATCACTTCTCCTCTGACCTACATTACGAGACGCCGTCTCCGATTGGCTCAATTAAATCCTGAAAGAGCCAATCGCGTCCACCCTGTGTTCTTTTCCATCAGGCCCTACTCTCGTTTTGCCGGGAAGTACACGTACAGGTACAGTAGTACAGAGAGTACACAAGATAGCGCTACGGTGCGCTCTGGGCGTAGTCAAACACCCAGCCTGTGTGTGTGTGTGTGTGTGTGTGTGTGTGTGTGTGTGTGTGTGTGTGTGTGTGTGTGTGTGTGTGTGTGTGTGTGGTGCTCTTCCGCTTTTGTTGTACCTCTAAAAAAACATCCGGAATTAACAAGCCTCTAAACAAGACGAACAGCCGAGAACACGTCAGGTTATCGAGTTATCAATTGTTGACTCTGGAAAGTGAACTTGCTGAGCTGTGTACTCTGCGCACTCCACCGCCTCCTCCCAGCCCCTCATTACACAACTTCCCCCCCCCGGAAGAATTGCTTACTGCCAGCATTAGACCGTCGATAAAAATGTCGGGCTGGCGGATGCCCATTGCTGCTGCTGGATGCTGGACGCTGGACGCTCTCGGTGTGTGTGGGAGGCGGTCGGCACGGTAACCACTGGCCAGACGGTCTCTCTTGACCGACCACCCAGAAAGAAGCGGCCCTCGACGAAATGAAAGTACACTGAACCCTGTCGGGGCGGGCCTGGATACTTTCAGGATACTTTTCCGGTCGTCTCTCGTCTCCAGCGCTCCAGCGGATCTCATACAAACACCACCACTCTTCCCAGCCCCCCCCCCCCCCCCTCTCCCATCAGTATGGCCTCCCCGTCCACAACCACCAGACCACGGACGCTTTCCTTTTCCTTTCCCTTTGAACTGGTATTGCGCGATTACTGCATCATTATTAATATTGCAGTCGGTCTGGAGAGCGGAGACGTTTGAAATGGAGGAAAAGCCTCAGGCAGGCACACGTCTAGTTCTGGCCTTCTTACCTTCGCTGCTCCTCAACATTCCACAGATATATACTGTATATATATATATATATATATACATACAGTAGAATATTTAACACATTAACAAAACTGAGAAATAGGAATACTTTACACATTACTTTTTTACATCATCATCTTTACGAAATCTTTACGAAGGTGACTCCTGAGCAGGCTCTACTCCAGTCAAATGATGGCATTAAAGTGTATGTAAGAGTGATCAAATCAGCAATAATGTAACACACAAAGGCAGGGGGGGGTGGCAGTAGCTCAGGAGGTATAAGAGCGGTTGTCTGGCAACAGGAAGGTTGCTGGTTCGATCCCCGGGCTCCTCCCCCTCCTAGCTAAGTGTCGAGGTGTCCCTGAGCATTTACCATTTACAACCCTAAGACAAAATGAAAACAAACATAATAGATTTTTGTGAAGTTGTGAAGCTCCGGTGTCACCTTGAGGTGTGCGTGACGTGTTGTTAACTTTAGCGTTCCCCTGGTCGGGGGGAAACACAGCCGTCCGTCGCCATTTTAAGCACCGTGTCGGGCGTCCGTTGGTCATTGTCCGGGCGGTGAGGAGACGCCGCGGACGGACATCACGGACCTCGCTTACAGCGGCGGCGGCGGTGGCTGGGGATGAGGAGGACCCCGCAGCAGTAGCAGAAGCAGCGGCGGCAGCAGCTAAGTGAGCCAGACGGAGCACCTTGCCCATTAGGGGCCGCGGGGCGCTCTCTGAAACATCTGCTCAGCCGGCTCCTCCACTCCGGAGAGGTCCACACCTCCATTAATCTCTGACACGCATCACAATTAGCCTCTTTGAGGAGGAGGAGGAGGAGAAGCATCATAAGCAAATCAATGGCATCAATTATACATGCAGATCCATAGTCGTGACCCGCTGCAAAGTGAAGCCTCCTTCCTGGAATGAGTGCGCTCTCAACTTTGTCTCTGGGAAAACTTCTCCTCCACGAGGTGCCGGGTGTGCTCTCGTCCAGTGTGTCCTCCTCTGTGGACGCCTCACGTAAGAAATCGCGATCCTTATGTAATCCATAGATTCTGAATCGCTTCACAACGTTCCAAAAAATCGATTTTGTTTGTTTTTCATTTTGCCTTTGTGTCTTCACATTACTGCTCATTTGACCAAGTTGATGTGACCTCGATGAGAATGGATTCATGAGATACAGGAAGATTCACAACCCTAAAATGAAACGAAACACCCATAGCCACAGTAGTGGAGGACGTGGTCAGAGGGTGGAGGGGGCGGGGTCAACGTCTTGTTCCCTGAGCAGGGACGGGGGCGGGAGGACGGGGGGGAGGGGGGGAACGGGAGGGACGGGGGGGTCGATTCCCCGTTCCCCGGTTGAGCTGAAGAGCTTAAAGGCCCGACACCATCGTGTGGGTGGGGGGGGGGGGGAGAGAGGCCATCACCAGAGGAGAGGTGCCCAGGGAAATATACCACTGAAAGGTCATACTGGGGGTGACAGTGGAACTAATTGGGAAGCTGCAGAGAGAGGAGTGACGCCCCCGCCCCCCCCCCCCCCCCCTCCCCTCCCTCCCTCCTCTACACACACACACACACACACACACCCTCTTAATCCCACCCCCCCCTCCCCCTCCCCCCGAGACACCCGTCTTGGACTCACCGATGTTCACCTCGTCATCAGTTTCCACATCACCTATGCACTCGAACTGGTACTCCTGCAGAGACTGGGAGAACTTCTGGACCGCAGCGGAAAGGTCTGGAGGAAGAAGAGGAGGAGGAAGAGGAAGAGGGAACAAGAGTCAGCTGCTGCAAGATCCTCATGCTTGTCATGTGAGGCTGATGATCAGAAACAAATGTTTTTTTTTTAAATAGAGTAGATGGTGTGGCTGAAAATATAATCCCCCCCCCCTCCCCAGCCACGATAATAGAACATCCTCTCAGTCAGTCAGTCAGTCAGTCAGTCAGTCAGTCAAACTCTATCTCTCTCTCTCTCTCTCTCTCTCTCTGTCTAATAGCTTTCCCAGCACAAATGGGCAAACTCTCCATTCAAATAGGAAGCAATTCCGTCGCTCGAGTGTCGTCCCACACCTCCACCACAGCACCTCCACCCACACCTCCACCCACACCTCCACCAGCACCTCCACCCACATCACCACCGGCACACCCACACACACAGCTCCGACTCTGACGTCTGACCGACTCCGCAGTTTGCCAACATGTCGACGTTATTAAGTCTCCGAAAACGGGCCGTCGACTCGTCTGTCAAGAGTGTCAGCCCTCCGAATATGTCTTTTGTGGACGTTGTAATATCACGGCGGGCTGTCTGTCTGTCTGTCTGTCTGTCTGTCTGTCTGTCTGTCTGTCTGTCTGTCTGTTCCTTCAGACAGACGGAGGTGCGCGGCAGGAGTGATTGATTGTCGCGTTGCTTTTGTCACGTTGTGTAATTATAGGAACATCCTCATGGAGACCTGCTGTGTGTCTCCTTCTTTAGGAGATCGGAGAGAGGGGATGGGGGGCATAATATACGTCATACGATGCCCTCCCCTTTAATTCAGCCTCATGTGTATCTGGCAGTCAAACGATGGGTACCGTCCATGAATGCACAATTTAATTATTAATTATTTTGGTGGTTATTCTCCGTCGTCATGATCCTGCCAACCTATCAGCTGTTGATCAGAACGTGTCTTTAATATCAACCATCTATAGTAGCAGGTCTATAGTCGTTAACCAGTGACGCCAATCTGGTAAATATCAGTTTAAAGTGAGATTTGACTCCCACTGGGGGCCCTCCCAGGCTAAGAATGTACCACAGACTATCGGTATCGTCGAGCTTTCCTTTAGATAGACGTGTCCACCGAATGGCAAATACTACATCGGTTGCTTCTGACTACATGTTCTGGGTACAGTTAAAAGAATATTCCACTATAATTTCTTGTAGTATTTCCTGATTATTATATCCCACACCAATGCGACCTAGATATCCCCTTATAGGCATAGTGTGTGGTGTGTGTGTGTTGTGTGTGTGTGTGTGGTTGTGTGTGTGTGTGTGTGTGTCGTGCGTGTGTGTGTGGTTGTGTGTGTGTGGTTTGTGGGCGTTGGTAATAAACAGTCTGCCTCCTGACTCTGAATGACCTCCGATCGTCGCCTCCGGAATCCCAGGACATGGAAATTACACACGACGAGGGCGGGGATCAGGGAAGGGATAATTATTGATTTCCGACGGTGGGAATCTTCGTAGGACGACCCGACGGCGGGATCGAGATTATTGGGCGGCTGGAATGTTAAACGGCAGCACTCAAGTGACAGGAATCACTGAAATTAGATCACGAAAAGGAAATCAGATAACACGGTGAAGTCTTAGGAGTAGAAGCCGTTGTTGTTACCCAAGAAGCCCGGCGGTGGGGGGGGGGGGGGGGGGGCACACGAGGTAGAATCTAATCTCTTTCTACTCCTGCAGAACGATCCGTTGGTCCCTCGATCTGGCCACAAGTGTGGGCTAAATTATTAAAGAAGATAAATGGTCTTAGTCCACACAACATCCCTTGGAACACCGTGACCAGGTTGGGTCTTTAAAGTGCAACGTGGACGCATTCAACCCTCCATAGCTCTCTCGTATGTTCAGGAGAATGTTTAAAGAGGCCCTATGAGACTAACTAAGGCCTAACCCGCCAACCGGTAGTCTGACCCAGTCAGCACACATCGAGGTGGACAACTCCCACTTGTGATGTCACTTCGTCACGACGATTTTTCCGTCACACAGCAATTCTGAAACGGCTTGTAATGGCTCGTCACGCTCACGCCCGGCGGTGTACTAGGGCCCCTTTAATATGATCTATAGGAACAGCTCTATCCTTTAATATGATCTATAGGAACATAGTAGGGAGTATAGTAGGGAGTATAGGAGGGAGTAGGAAGTATTGTCGGGAGTAGGGAGGGAACATATGAACAAAAAATAGGAAATAAGGAGGAACATAGTGGGGAGTGAGGAGAGAACATAAGCAGTAGGGACTAAGGAGAGAACATAGGAATTAAGGAACATAGCAGTAAGTAGGGAGTAAGGAGAGAACACGGTAGGACATAGGAAGTAGGGAAACATCGTAGGGAGCGAGGAGAGAACACGGTAGGACACAGGAAGTAGGGAACATCGTAGGGAGCGAGGAGAGAACACGGTAGGACACAGGAAGTAGGAAACATTCGTAGGGAGCGAGGAGAGAACACGGTAGGACACAGGAAGTAGGGAAACATCGTAGGGAGCGAGGAGAGAACACGGTAGGACACAGGAAGTAGGGAACATCGTAGGGAGCGAGGAGAGAACACGGTTAGACACAGGAAGTAGGAAACATCGTCGGGAGCGAGGAGAGAACACGGTGAAAGAGGAAACTACCGGGGTAAAAGGACACAGGAAGTAGGGAACATCGTAGGGAGCGAGGAGAGAACACGGTAGGACACAGGAAGTAGGGAACATCGTAGGGAGCGAGGAGAGAACACGGTAGGACACAGGAAGTAGGGAACATCGTAGGGAGCGAGGAGAGAACACGGTAGGACACAGGAAGTAGGGAACATCGTAGGGAGCGAGGAGAGAACACGGTAGGACACAGGAAGTAGGGAACATCGTAGGGAGCGAGGAGAGAACACGGTAGGACACAGGAAGTAGGGAACATCGTAGGGAGCGAGGAGAGAACACGGTAGGACACAGGAAGTAGGGAACATCGTAGGGAGCGAGGAGAGAACACGGTAGGACACAGGAAGTAGGGAACATCGTAGGGAGCGAGGAGAGAACACGGTAGGACACAGGAAGTAGGAAACATTCGTAGGGGAGGAGGAGAGAACGGTAGGCGTATCCTAGGAAGGAACACGTAGGGGAGAAGGAGAGAACACGGTAGGACATTCAGGAGTTCGGGAACATTCGTGGGAGCGAGGGAGAGAACGACCTGAGTAGGACAGCAGGAGTAGGGGAACATCGGTAGGGAGCGAGGAAGAGCGTTTATCCCTCCCGAGCCTATTATTGTTATGGCAACGCCTCGGCCCGGCGATGGCTGCGAGCGGAACACCGGTAGCTATTAGAGGCTAACAGAGTGGGATGATGAAATAACGACGAGCTGTATTTCGGTCCCCGGCCCACACAGTCGGAGAAGGAGACACGTTCTCCTTCTTCTTGTTCCCCCGGCTGACAGCGAGGGTTTGTAAAGCACCAAGATATTCCTCCACGGCTGCAGCCAAGGAGTTTGCGCGAGAGAGAGAGAGAGAGAGAGAGAGAGAGAGAGAGAGAGCGAGAGACCGAGTGAATCAGACTTGTTGATGTCGGGGTTTTGTAAACGGTACAATTTGTACTTTAGGAGGGAGAATCGTTGGAGTGGAGATCTGTGTCAGTAGCCTGCATACTTTCCTGCGTATTAAACACACAATAACGGTTCCAAAAACGACGCCAAAAGAAACGCTTCGCTCCCTTTTGTTCGATGTTTGTCAGGAATAAATAAATACTAAATACAGACGAGAAGGTTTAATCGCGCGCCATTAATCATTCATAGTTATAGAAAAAGGTTTAAAAAAAATCTGAAATAGTTTGAAAGGATGATCCTTTCAAATGCAATTCATGACAAATGAGATGTTGGGTTCTTTCTGCCGATTCCTTGAGAGAGAGAGAGCGAGACGCGGTCGCTGGTGGACGGTGGGAGATAAATCCAGACCATCATATTTCATCACAGTCGCCGCCGCGCCCCAAAGTGTGAGCTGACCTTAAAAGCCCACAAAAAAAAAAAAAAAAAAAAAATCAATCTGGCCGCTTCCCAGGGGAAAAAGGGAATTGTTTTTAAAAGCTTGATAAAGAAATCACTGGGCGGTGGTGCTATTTCTGTGTCTCTCTCTCTCTCTCTCTGTCTCTGTCTCTCGCTCCTCTCGCCCAGGCTTTCACTGTCTCTCGCTCTCTCTCTCTCATTATTTCTCATCCTCCTCTCTCTCTTCATCCCCATCTCTTCCTCTCTATATACTGTATATATATATCTATCTCTTTCTCATCCTCCTCTCTCCTATGCTTTCTCTATTTGATTCTCTCTCTCTTCTTCTCTCTCTCTCTCTCTCTCTCGTCTCTCCTCTCTCTCTCTCTCTCTCTCTCTCTCTCTCTCTCTCTCTCTCTCTCTCTCTCTCTCTCTCTCTCTCTCTCTCTCTCTCTCTCTCTCTCCCTCTCTCTCTCCCTCTCTCTCTCTCTCTCTCTCTCCCTCTCCCTCCATGTCGCTAAGTGGGCAGTGACAAAGCGACGCTCTTAAAAGGCATGAAGAGCTGAAGCGCGGAGACACTTCTTTCTGTTTTAAAAAACGTCTCCTTTGCTTTATCAATATCTTCGAGCAGAACGCGCTTCTGAAGGCCACTCCACAGCGGCCAGTGAGTCACCGAGACGGCAGACTTTTGAGAAGACGAATCGCGGCGGCGGCGGCGGCGGCCGGCGGTGGCGGCCGATCTCACGGCTTCTCGCTCGGCTCGCGGATCGATGCGGAGCGCGGGGTCACGTGGCGGCGGCGGCGGCTCGCCTCACGTCGGGACCGTCAATAACGGACGAACCCTTTAGCCCCGGACGCCCCGAGATGGATCCCCGACTCCTAGCTTTTGCACCTCGATAGCCGCGCCGCGCCGACACCAAAACAAAAGTACACACACACACACATACAAACAAATCGACTGGATTCTATTTTTTAACTACAGGAGAGAAGAGAAAACATGAGGTCACATGTTCTCCTTTCCCGCAATGACTACAATAAGAGACCATCATAATAATCACCATCATAATCATACAATCATCCACAGAGCCTTTCTATTGGCTGCTTTCAACTTTTTTTAAAAGACAGAATGGTTTACTATTATCATTGAGTTTAGCCCCATTTGCTTCAGCTTTCTGTTTCGCTCGGTGTCTTCAGGAGGTCACGAAGGCATCGGGGATCACCGGAATATCGGAGAAAACATTTGTTCTTTTTGGGCTGTGACTTTAATGGCTATTGACCATAACGTGGGTCCTGAGGGCCCGGGGGCCAGCCGGGTGAACCAGTATAGCATCGTGGGTTACCGGGGTTCCCCTCTCTCTGGGGCGCCCGCCAGAAGGTTCTGGGTTCCATCATCCACCCTCATCCATCCCCCCCGTCCTGCTCCTTAACGACATGTGACACACGTGAACTCCTCCCACCGTGGGCTCGCAAATTGGCCGGGGCCTGGCTGCCGAACAGGAAACCAGTAGATTGTGTAAGAAGCGGGTCTGGTTATTGTCCTGCGGTGGAGCGTAGGCCGCAGTTTAAGATGAATGACACACAGCGTTCAGCATCAGAGGGCAGAGGTCATCAACGTCGTCAACGGCCGT
>PIJE02003256.1:12875-35375 GCA_002895965.2 Coryphaenoides rupestris | reverse complement strand
CCCGACAGCCGACAGTAATTATAAAGAATACAAAATAGAGTAAAACTACAAAATAGAAATAGAACTATAAATAGAATTCTATGTAAAATAAGTAAATGAAATCTAAAATGAAATGGAATATACAGTAAAAAGGTGAGCAATACACATATAAATCGATGTACTAAAATATACATTGTTATATGCTGACATTCACAGAATGTCACAGAATACCTTCCCAGACAGTCAACACAACACTAGCACCAGCAATTGGCACCAGGACTAGCACTAACACCAGTACTAGCACCAGCACCAGCAGTAACACTAGCACCAGGACCAGCACTAGCAGTAACACTAGCACCAGGACCAGGACCAGCACTAGCAGTAACACCAGCACTAGCACCAACACTTAGCACTGCTACCAGCGCTAGCTCCAGCAGTAACACTTAGCACTGCTACCAGCGCTAGCTCCAGCAGTAACAACTTATCACCAGGACTAGCACTAGCAGTAACACTTAGCACTAGCATTTAGACATTGATGCGAACTTGTTCAGCAGCCTGATGGCCTGAGGGGAAAACACAGTCCAAATTCTCATATCGTGCTCTCATATCTTCTGAGAATTTCTATTCCGGTATCATTGACACTTTCGGTCAGTCGGGCACCAAAAACCAAAACAACCAAAACAAAATGGACACCATTTTTTGTGTGGGTGGGCGGTGGGGGTGGGGTTACCTTTTAGATGCAATCTAGTGGAAAATCTAATGCGTTCCTTGTCATTCATTGTCTTAAATAAACCAGTCCAGCATCAGGGCCCCCCCGGGCTGCCCTGGCCCCCCCAACCCCCAACCCCCAACCCGCCCCCTCGTTGTGAGACCTGCTCCCCCCCCCCCCCCCCCTGCTCTGTAGTAACCACACCGGGGCCCGGTTGTAAAGCAGCAGTCACATCTCTGGGAACCCGATCTCCATGATGATGGTGTGTCAGCTCCCGGAGACAACAAAGGGACTGGTGGAGGTAGCCCCGGGAAACGGCTTATTTCAACAGAATATGCACTCGTGCGGTGGAGAGAGCCCTCGCCATCGCCGCCCTCTGATGAGAGAAGAAGAAGACGAAGAAGAAGAAGAAGAAGAAGAAGAAGAAAACGGCCGAGAGGAAGAAGGGTGGAAGGAACAGTGCTGGTTTTGGGGTCCTTGGGTTGATTTCCGTTTTTTTTCCATTTATTTTTTTACAGCGAATACAGAATTGATGCAGGCTGTATGGTTTTAGGTGAAGGCACAGTATTGCTCTATACTATATAGTATAGATTAAACGCACATTATGTGTCTCCTGTGGAGATCCACACATTTAACATGGGGGGGGGGCCCGCACTTTAGATTGAAATCCGTATACTTTTGATTAAAAAGTTAATTGTCTTCAATCTGGATCTACCTGCAAAAGAAGAATCAAACTGACATGTACACAAATCTGGTATTTTTATCTTATTGGACGCATGTGACCAACAGAAATGTGTCTTTACTGCAATACCTTCAATAAGGAAAACGTGAAATGAGCTGTAAAAACCCATTCACGTTACCAGTGAGTCTGGTCCCTTGATGGGCCTATTAAAATGTTCGCCTTTTCCATTCTATTTCTTCTAAAACAAAGACTTCCAAAGCACATATCTGCCGGTTTAAAAAACAATGAAGACGTTTCCCCCCACGGTTGATATGTTTAATCAAGCCGGGGCGTCGTTTGGACATCATAATGAGACACCGAGAATCACGCAAGGTCAATCTCTCTCTCTCGTGCAGAACATGGAATCTCACGGCTGTCGGGGCGCCGAGAGAGAGAGAGACAGAACTTTTAGTTTTAGCAAACTGCCCGTCAGCGTTGCGCGTAATAATCACCATCAGAATTCACGAGGTGTCTCTCCTCGCGGGTTCCTGAAGGCGAGAGGCCCGACTCGAATTACCAGCGCCGATAAATCACCATTAATTAGCAATTAAAAGCCAGCAGGTGGTTGGGAGCCAAAAAGACATTCCCCCGGTCGTCTGAATTATGTATATTACAGCTAGGGCGCGCGCCGCTAAAGTAAATGAGAACGGGAAACAACAGACTGGGGGTCTTGCAACGGGGGGGGGGGGGGAGGGGCTACATGTAGTGGAGAGAGAGGGAGGGGGTTGGGAGGTGGGGGGGGGGGGGGTTTGGATATTGCCCTCCGCAAATCTCCACCAATCCCACAATCCCACCCGTAGGAATACAAGCGGCTTTGACCCTCGCAGCTCCAGTCACCAAACACACACACGCGCGCACACACACACACACAGACACACACACACACACACACACACACAGACACACACACACACACACACACACAGGGGGGCGCCGGTGCCAGCATGGATTATTGATACCGAACGCTTCGAGTTTACAGGCCTCGCGGAAATCGTGAACTTTTTGAGAAGAATTGTGATTTTTTTTCCGCGTGACGTGAGCGTGCGAAGCGAGACCGAGGCACCGCGCGCCTCGCACCACCACCGCGCGCGCTACAACAACAAAAAAAGCAGCGACCCCATTGTTTGATCCGCCCGCCAAAGGTCACGGGGTGCGAAGAGTACGGCGCCCCGGCGTTAAATATTGAATCAAGGCAGCTGATCCGGGACGGCTCCCGTAGAAATGGCTGAATTAGCATGCAATCAACCGAGCCGTACAAATTGGCCCTTCAATATTTAAAAGAAATACAATAGTTATGGTTATGATTTTACATTTTTCGATTTTTCTTTTTAGAATCATCCACCTGTGGTCTGTCGTGACGCGTGACTTCATTGACAGATTCATAATAATGATATATCTGTGTATACATGATCCCATGATAATGTTCAAATTGAGATAAGCTCATTTTGATTAGCATAAGCTAAGATAATAAACCGTTATCCGTCTCCAAAATCCCTGATCGCTGACGACTGACTCTGTGAGCGTCTGCGTCCGTTTTCCGGGGTCTTTTGTTGTCTGTACAAACAGTGGGGGGGGGGTGGGGGGGGGGGGTGTGCGCCCAGAGACAGCCCGCCACTTAACGCCCGCCACGACTGAAGTGGGTTTCCATTCAAGTGGCCACTTGAAATAATCCCCCCCGACTCAATTGAAGCGGCCCATTAGCTCGAGCGCGAGGGTTAGGGGGCTAAATCAACACACAGAGGCCGTCCTCCGCGGCGATGGTTGAAGCCTCTCTCTCTCTTCTCTCTCTCTCTCTCTCTCTCTCTCTCTCTCTCTCTCTCTCTCTCTCTCTCTGGGCTTCACCAAAGCCGCCGTGAGTCACCGAACAACTACATCAGTTTGTTTTGACAGTGTGTGAGAATAGTTGAAGGAAAACTAGCCTCCCTAACCCTAACCCTAACCCTTTTGTTATTCCAAGGAAATAAATGCTTTAATTTAATAATATCCAGTTTAATTATTTGTGTAATTATAGTCAAGTTTCAGCCATCACTGAGAGAGAGACGGAGAGAGAGAGAGAGAGAGAGAGAGAGAGAGAGAGACATACAAAGAGAGGGAGAGGGAGAGAGAGAGATACAAAAGGAGAGAGATAGAGATACAAAAGGAGAGCGTGAGAGAAAGAGAGAGAGAGAGAGATACAAAGAGAGAGTGATGGAGAGAGATACAAACAGAGATGGGAGATGGGGAGAGAGAGAGGTGGGAGGGGGAGAGTGCGAGAAAGAGAGAAAAGGGGAGAGAGAGTGGGAGAAAGAAAGAAAGAAAGAAAGAAAGAGAAAGATATACAAAGAGAAAGAGAGAGAGATGGCGAGAGAGAGAGGTGGAGAGAGAGAGATACAAAGAGAGAGAGGGAGAGGGAGGGCAAGATGGAGAGAGAGGAGGGAGGGAGAGAGCGAGAGAGAGGGAAAGAGAGAGACATGCAAAGAGAGAGAGAGAGAGAGAGAGAGAGAGAGAGAGAGAGAGATGGCGAGAGAGAAAGAGATTAAAAAAATAAAAAATAGAGAGAGACATACAGAGAGAGAGAGTAGAGAGAGAGAGAGAGAGAGAGAGAGAGAGAGAAAGAGAGAGAGATATTTAAGACAGAATCTAGTTTGCTTCTCTCCGCCTTCCTTTGGTAAATGAGTTCTAGTCTCTGGGTTAGATGTCCTGAGGCCCGCCGGTTGGCAGCGGGTTGAAAGAGACGGCGACAAGAAGACATCCACCCAAGTGGGACACAGGGAAGCAGATGGGACCCTGAGCGTGGTGCTGTTGCACGGCCCAGTCTGTCTGCAGGCTTCCGCTCGCCACGATGGAGGTCACCAACTATGTCTCTCGCTCTCTCTCTCTCTCTCTCTCTCTCTCTCTCTCTCTCTCGCTCTCTTCCTGCTTCTGCTACTGCCGCCGCCGCTGCTGCTACACAACGCAGAATAGCCACTCTGACACAC
This sequence comes from Coryphaenoides rupestris, assembly GCA_002895965.2. Lineage (NCBI taxonomy): Eukaryota > Metazoa > Chordata > Actinopteri > Gadiformes > Macrouridae > Coryphaenoides > Coryphaenoides rupestris. The sequence goes on along the minus strand of PIJE02003256.1, from coordinate 31,009 downwards.
ACACACACACACACACACACACACACACACACACACAGACACAGACACACACTAATGGGGTGAGGTGTGAATTTCATCAGCTTTAGGACGGAGAAGTGCTGATCTGAGATCCAGATCGTTGGTTGGAGTGGTCTGTCGGTTGACCGGTCGACTGGATGTTTTTTCGCGACATACCAGTATAATGACTGGCGGCTCTCTGGTTCTGTCTCGTGGCTTAGAAACATCCTTCTTGTATTCATGCACACAGTACATACAGTATATATACATGTACTCTCTCCCTCTCTCTCTCTCTCTCTCTGTGTGTCTCGGTGTTATTGTGTTCCGGTCGTTCACTGTGAGTGAAGTCAAGGGTAAATAAAATGATCGAAGGAAGGGGAAGGGAAGGGAAGTCGCGGGAGCGCAAAGGTCTCGGGCGATCGTTAACATTTTTCTTTATTGCTCCCGTTGAATCACCTTCCGTGGTTTTTAGGACCGGGAACATTGCCTGTTCACAATCACCCCCGCCAGGGCCGCCCTGTGTTTCGTCTGTTTCTCAACTCAACCAATCACAGCCAGGCTCGGCAGATGTAAGCTTGGCTTCAGATGAAACGTAATCCCAGCCAATCGGCTTCTTCCTTTTCTCGGAAGATCAACCAATAAGGAGGAGGCCCCGGTGCTTTGCGACGCGGTAAATCTTATGTATCGTCCGATATCATGAGATATCATCATGTCACAACTCATCAGCTAACATCATATCGGGGTGTCATTATATTACAGTACATCTCGTCATACATCATTACCATCAGATTATCTCATAAGTCACACATTCACCCAAAACCTTGTGATTTTCACGTCCGGGATCAATAATGAATTATAATTAATGACCCTAACTTTCGCTCTTGTCGTCGCTTTCTGTATTTAAACCGGCGGCGGGGGGAGAGAGAAGCCCAAGGGGTCGGTGGGGGGGGGGAGAGAGGACCATAACACACATTAATAGGCCAACTTATATTTAGACATTTCTGTCCATATCTCCCCTGGACTGAACTGAAGTGGGTCTATTGGCGTGAGCTCTGTGATCAGAATCATTAAACATGATACCACCTCTCCTTAGAATCCTTAAAGTGAACATCGAAAACAAAGATCCGGTATTTCATTTTACGACACATCTGACCTCCAAGCCATCTGAATTAAACAATTGAAGAACGATCTGTCTCTTAACAATATCTAAATATATACGGCTCTGGGACATCCGCATGCGTTATTGCTGCGTTCAAATAACAGATACAGTACACAGATAGATAGATAGATAGAGGGATCCAATCAGGCGTCATTGTTTGTTCAAGGATACGACAGAGAGATAGATATCATCACATATTAAATATAATGCATGCACATATCTATCTATCTGTCTCTCCGGCGCGGGGGCTGAAGAACAATGTGAGTGGTGGGTGTGTGTGTGGTGAGCCCGTCCAATTAGACCCAGGGAACGGCGGAATTTCATTTGATCGCCCCCCAAAAGATCACCGGATTATGTTATTCCTCGCGCTTGTTAGGTGCGGTGACATTCAAGCAAGTGATGTATTTTTAATAAAGCAAATATTTTAATTAGCCCCACCCCCCCCCTCCTCCTCCTCCTCCTCCGCCCTCGCCTGTAATCTCCAGTGTGTAGTGTTCACGGTTTGCCGTCTGTGTACATGTCTGCCCTCCCACAAGCTCAGACGTAGAAAACACCGGAAAACCGATTTTAAAATGCCGTGTGCGCACCGATTTTAACGTTCAAATACGGAAAAATAGGGCGGAAATTTATGCATCAAAATGGACCAGACCTGCAGGAACACGGAGAGAATGGCCGTCGCTCGACACCGTCGCGGTGTAGCACACACTTAGCACACGCTTTCTGTAGCCCGCACCTAATGACAGGCCATCAACACGCCAATCAATTAACATTTTAAACGAGGCGTGGTTCCCGAATCACTTCTTTTTAATTGCGGCCCTAATCACTTGCTATGATGTATATCATATGCATGCTAATGTGATGCACCGGGATGTATCCGTCCAAATATAGACATCCAGAGGTGTGTGTGTGTGTGTTGTGTGTGTGTGTGTGTGTGTGTGGTGTGTGTGTGTGTTGTGTGTGTGTGTGTTTGTGCATGTGTGTGTGTGTGTGTGCATGCATGTGTGTGTGTGATGTGTGAGTTGTGTGTGTGTGTTGGTGCTGTGTGTGTTTGCTTGTGTGTGTGTGTGTGTGTGTGTGTGTGTGTGTGTGTGTGTGTGTGTGTGTGTGTGCGTGCACGTGTGTGTTTGCCTCTGTGCGTGTGTGGTGCGTGCGCGTGTGTGTGTGGTGTTGCCTCTGTGCGTGTGGTGTGTGCGCGTGCGTGCACGTGTGTATTTGCCTCTGTAGTGTAGTGTGCGCATAGCGGCCACGTGTGCTATTGCCTCTGTGCGTGCTGTGCGTGTGGTGCGTGCACGTCTGTGTGTGCCTCTGTGCGTGTGTGTGTGTGTGTGCGCGCCTTGTGTGTGTGCGTGCACGCGTGTGCGTCCGGCTGTGTGCGTGCGCGCGTGCGTGTGTGTTTGTGTGTTTCTTATTGGTGCTTTGAGATGCATTGCCATTGAAGCCATAATTTAGTCCATTATGTCCTCTGGTCTGCAGCCGTAGCCCCGGGCGCCTGGCGGTGAATGTTTTGTCATTTGCTACCAACTGGGTTTTTGATGAGAGTGTGCGACCTCGACGTCTCATCCCTCACCACCGTCTCATTCCTTTTATTTACATCTGTCTTTAGCATTCTAATTACTCTCTTTATTGCTTTCGCCCCGAGGAACCTGGTGGTGGTGGTGGTGGTGCTGGTGAAGGTGGCGGCGGCGGCGGCGGCGGTGGTGGCGGTGGTGGGGTGGGGTGGAGAATAGAAAAAATAAAAGGCTAAAGAAGGCAGAGGAGGCATTAACCAATAACGTCCATTAACCGTATAGGCAAAGATTAGTCCCTCTGTATCTCTGGGTGGTGTGTGTGTATATATACAGTATATATAGGGGGGGACATGGACAGACCCTCACACAGGGAGAGGAAGAAGGGGGACAGCAAGCAAGCAAGCGACCATTTTCTCTTTCGACTGCTCGGTGGAATCATTTGCCGCCGCTGGAAATTGTGTGACGGCGAGTCAACAAGGGGGAAATAAACGCTTTGTTCCCATTACAGGGGTGGTTTCTGCGGTCGTAGGCCTATATGTTGTCGCCTGGGTATCAGGAGCAAATGTCAAAACCATCTCCATTACGGGTCATGTGGTTGACCAACGCTTCTGAACAGCACAAATCCAACCCACACTGCGGGTGACTTTGTTTCTGTTCGCCACCGCCAACAACAACCACCACCACCACCACCACCCCACCACCACCGCCACAGCACACGACGCCTTCACATTCCCCCCCCCCGTTCATTTGCATATTACATATATTCTCGAACCATACACAACACAATAAGCCAACAGCAAACATAAAGAAAAAACAAAACAAAACAAAAACCAAAAAAAAAAACGTGAAAATGTTCGTCCGTCCCCTTCCGGAGAATTTTCCCGTGAAATAGCGTTGGGAGGAGGCCCAGCAGTCCTTAATGAGCTCTCAACTTTAAAGACTTGAAGGATATTAACAAGCTGCTTGACAAATGGTGCTTAGAAGCACATTAAAGACGCAGCTAATGGTGCGCATAATGACGGCTAATTTTCCATCAGATATAAATTAGAGCCCCCAACAGTTATTTGCCTTAAGGACTTTATGTAAATGGTTCTGTTCTGTATAAACTGGAAATCTGAGGGAGTGGGAGAGAGAGGCTTAGTGTGTGTGTGTGTGTGAGAGAGAGAGAGAGGAGAGAGAGAGAGAGAGAGTGTGGGAGGGAGAGAGAGGCTTAGAGAGTGAGAGAGAGGGAAAGAGAGGCGGATAGAGAGAGAATGGGGGAGAGAACAGGACAAATAAAAGAGAGTGAGGGAGAAATAAATAGCAGAGAAATAAAGATGGAGGGATTGAGAGGGAGAGAGAAAGACAGAGGGGGGGGGGGCAGTGAGGGAGAAAGGGGGAGTAAGGGAGAGAGAGAGAGAGAGAGAGAGGAGAGAGAGAGAGTGACAGAGAGGATAGAGAGACATACATGGAGGACAAAGACAGAAACACAGACAGAGAACAGGACAAATAAAATAGAATGAAATACAAAAATGAAGAAGAGAGAGAGAGAGAGAGAGAGAGATCAGGGGGGAGAGAGAGAGAAGAGGACAGATAAAAGAGACAAATAAAGACAGATAATTATGAAACACAGATAAGGACAATGGGAGACGCCAAAAGTTGTGACTCCTCGTTGCGATGACGAATAGTCTCTGCAACTGTAAACACGGCTGTCAACCACATCTCCACCACCTTCTCATTAAGGCCCCATAATGTCTCTCCAAGCCACAACACAACACAGTTGGGGCTACTGGGAAGGGGGGGGGGGGGGGGGCACCAGATGAGAACACCGGAACACAAGGAGGTGACCCAACACTTGATAATAATGGTACAGTCCAATCCGATCCCCATGGAACTGGGAAACTATAAGGCACACCACGGGTTGTCGGGGAGATTCTGATAGAAAAAAGCAAAGATCCACGCATTTCTCTTTCATTCGGGTGATGTGTTGTGTTCTGTGGGTCTCCTTTGAGATCAACAATACTAAGATTGTGTTATACACGCCGGTGACACGTGTGTTGTCGGTGATCAGACGATCATGTTCTGCCAAGAGGCCTTCAAAACCCCCTTAAACCAACAAGGCGGCGATTACGGTGACAAGAAGCAACATTGGGAGGTTCCTTCACAAGTCCCAATCCCCTGCCAAAATATCAGATATGTGCTGGAGGGCTCTCGGACGGCCGACGAGGCCATTTCCACGAGGCGGGTTGGGATATGCATGCGTGTCGTTGGAGTCTGTATGTGTGTGTGTGTTTGTGGTGTGGAAATATGGAAACACACGAAACACGTTTGGCCATCCTGCTCGGCCGGAGAAACCTATAGCTGCACGTGTTACCTGTATTTACCTTCAGAGGGAATGAGAGACAAGATATAGAACGCTATCCAATTCGGGCCGTTTTACTCGACAACCCCAACACGCAGGAATACCATGGGTGTGTTTCTCTCGACATATTTGCTGAATACACGAGAATGTGTCACTTTGGGTATGATTATATATTTTCATTTCCATCGGCTGTGGGTTATGCCTTCATTTTTCAACATCACTCTCTATTTTAGCAAACTACTGCATCTTGTAACATGTAACCCTCCCCCCCACCCAACCCCCCCCCCCCTCCAGCTCCCCAGTCTTTATAAACTCACTTTATTCATGTTTTATGAATTCCAAGGCGATTCTGGATTGACACCTCTTTATGTATTTTATTTTCTGTGGTTGCATTGTGGTTGAGTTGATTCGTTTGCAGCTCGACTATCAACTGTTGACCTCTGCGTGTGTTAAACGCGTCGTAGCCGGTGGTTGTTTTGCCTTTTATTTCATATCGTTGGGTCTCTGTTATCACTGTCCATGACGAAGCCCTGAAAGTGCACCGTGTTTGCATCATACATTACACATCTGTATCTATAGGGCCTACACAGACCAATATGAGAAGCATCACGTATCGACATGGAAACCTTGGAGTGCTTTGGGTCTTCATCCATCTCCATCTCCATCGACATAATTATATTTACATTGATAGGCCTATGCTGTGTGATATTTAATATGTCAAAGTCATATTTAAAATGGCTTTGGCTTATCACACACTCTCTCGCTGCCGTTTTCACCAGTATTCACCAAGACCCTTTGTAAAATATTTAGATTATTAAATGTGTTTAGTCTGGTGTAAAACAGGGGGCTATTTTAACTCACTTTCAAGCAGCTCTTATAGTAAATATTGCAAGAGTCATACTGCCAATCATGTTGATGTATATATAGGCTTACAGTTGATAATGAAATCTCCCAAGACTCAAAGCATCTATTGTAGTCTGTCCCAAAGTATTCCAGAATTATACTGCTTAATTGATCACATAGAGGGCGAGAGAGAGATAGAGAGAGAGAGGAGAGAGAGAGAGAGGGTGAGAGAGAGAGAGAGAGGGAGGAAGAGAGACATAGAGAGAGAGAGAAGAGAGAGGAGAGAGAGAGAGAGAGAGAGAGAGAGAGAGAGAGAGAGAGAGAGAGAGAGAGAGAGAGAGGTAAGAGAGACAGAGAGAGAGAGAGATAGTAGAGAGAAGGAGAGAGAGGTAGAGATAAAGAAGAGAGAGGAGAGAGACGAGAGAGGAGAGGGGACAGAGAGGGGGAGGTGGAGGAGAGAGAGGGAGGAGAGGGGAGGGGAGAGAGAGAGAGAGTGAGAGAGAGAGGTAGAAAGAGAGAGAGAGGGAGAGGTAGAGAGAGGGAGAGAGAGAAGGAGGGGGAGGTAGAGCGAGAGAGAGGTAGAGAGAGGTTGAGAGAGAGGTAGAGAGAGAGGTAGAGAGAGAGAGAGAGACAGAGAGAGAAGAGAGAGAGACAGAGAGACAGAGGGAGAGAGAGAGAGAGAGAGAGAGAGAGAGGGGGAGGAGGGGGAGAGAGAGAGGTTGAGGGAGAGGGGGAGGTGGGGGAGATGGAGGGCTCACTGGAATAGTTTTCTGCCTCATAAAACGTATGGCCTATTGAAGTACCCCCCCCCCCTAAAGGCAGACTGGGGGGAGATGCTGGTTAAAAGGTTCAGAGATGGACCAATAGTTCATACAAATATAGGTAGTAAATATAGTTACTATAGGCCTGGGAAAATAGGATATTGTTCATGAAAAATACAGACTTTGTTTACCGTTCTTGTGGATTATATACAGGCCTAGATTGTGGCCCAATCATACTCCTAATAATATTATAAATAAAAAGAATAAAGAATAATTCAAAACAACAACAATAATAATAATAATAATAATAGAATAAATGCGGGCTTATTCAAGGCATATTCGCCTATTCTCTATGAATAAATGAATGAATGAATGAATGAATGAATAATGATTGTCTAGTCACTCCCCTGTTCATTATTGTACTCATTTAAATAACGCCAGTGTGTGTTTAGTCTGCCTCCTCACTTTAAATCAAAAAGCAGTTATTACGAGGGATGACATAATCAGGGATGGAATAATAAACACCGGCTCTAGATGTAGTTGTTTAGGTACTGACCTCCTCACTGGGAAATTCTCAAATATATATGCAGTTTTATTTTAATCTAGGTGATTAAATTCCATTAAATTCAGTTATGGTATGTAAATATATTCTATAATTATTATATTCAAAGAACTAAGAGTGGAAACAGGAGTGGTATAAAAGGGAGCGATAATCGGTCGAAATGCAGATCATCCATTTCAAGCGCGGAAGATTAAATATTAAGCGTTGTGGGTGAGCCTGGTGAGTGTGGTGACGGGAATGCATAGGCTGAAGGAAGGAAAGGAGACGCGAATGGGGTGTAGTGTGTTGTGTGTGTGCACTTGTGACGTGGCGCTGTATGTGTGTGTGCTGTGTGTGAGTATGCTCGCTTCGACTGTGTGTGTTTGTGTGTGTGTGTGTGTGATGTGTGTGTTGTGTGTGTGTGTGTGTGTGTGTAGAGAGAGAGAGAGAGGAGAGAGAGAGAGAGAGAGAGAGAGAGGAGAGGGAGAGAGAGAGAGAGAGAGAGGAAGAGAGAGAGAGAGAGAGAGAGAGGAGAGAGAAGAGGAGAGAGGGAGAGCGAGAGCGCGCGAGAGAGAGAGAGAGGGAGAGAGAGCGAGAGAGAGGAAGAGACAGAGAGAGAGAGAGAGAGAGAGAGAGAGAGAGAGAGAGAGACAGTGAGAGAGAGACAGAGACAGACAGCGACAGAGAGAGAGACAGAGAGAGCAGAGACAATGCGATTCTGTGCATTAACCCGCGGCCACCCTCGCGCCGTCCTCATCCCACCGCGCGACGAAGCCACACCCACCGACACAGCAACGCACCAGCACCGGCAGGAAAGGAAGACGCAGGACGACACGAGAGAACGGCGCAGCAGAGAGAGGAGCGCACGATGCCTTACTTGCACGGACAACGCGTCCTGCCAGGGGCGTGGGCGGGTATAACCGGACAATATTAACATGGTTTACTTAAGCGAACCGTGTGTGAGCTTTGGGGCGTGCATAAGATAGTCCGGAAGACTGCGGCCGCAGACGACGCGGGTCACGCGAATTCTTTTGAGGGGCGGGGCGGGCGTCGTGTGAGTAATGCTCAGTGTCGAGAAGGATATTCAGGCAGCGGATCCCCCGGGCGGCGACGTGCGGCGTCTGTGGAGAGTCCGCCGCGGCCGTCCTCTGCAATATCGTAAACTCACTCGGCAGGCACATAATAAGGACCTCTTCCAGGCTATCCTCTACCGGCCGTCGCTGTGACCACCGGCAGGCACAATGGCCTCGTCTCTCCGCTGGGGAACAACAACTCCGGGGCCTCCAACATCAACACCACCACCACCACCAGCACCAGCAGCACCAGCAGCACCACCACCGCCGCTCCTCCGACGCCGCTACAGCAGCGCACCGCCGCCGCCGCCGTTGTTATTACCGGCGGCGGCGGCGGCGGGGTCGGAGGAGGGGGGGTAGTCTGCGGCGGCGGCGGCGGCGGAGGAGGAGGAGGAGGAGGAGGAGGGGGTCTGCTGGCGGACGGCCTGCTCCTGGACTACTCGTACTCCCGCGGAGGGCCCCTCATCAAGACGGAGCTGGTGTGCAAGTGGACGGAGCGGGACGGCGGCAGGCAGAAGCGGCAGCGGCAGCAGCAGCGGAGCGGGACGGCGGCAGGCAGAAGCGGCAGCGGCAGCAGCAGCGGACCGACGCCGACGCCGTCTGCGACCAAAGTTTCCTGGGCATGCGGGAGCTGGTGGAGCACGTCACGGCGGAGCACGTCGCGGCGGGGCTGGAGAGCCTGAGCCATGTGTGTATGTGGGACCAGTGTCTCCGCGGCGGGAAGGCGTTCAAGGCCAAGTACAAGTTGATCAACCACATCAGGGTCCACACCGGGGAGAAGCCCTTCACCTGCGCCTTCCCGGCCTGCGGGAAGATGTTCGCCCGCTCCGAGAACCTCAAGATACACACCCGCACGCACACGGGTAGCGTGTGTGTGTGTGTGTGCGTGTGGGGTGTGCATATGTGTGTGCATGTGTGTGACCTGTTGGTACAGTGCACTGGGCTAGATTGATTCCGTATCAAAGAACACCCCCCCTCCTCCCCTCCCCCCCCCCCCACCCCCCCTTCCCCAACGATCGATCGATTTTTCGCCCGATATGTGAAAGTTGAATAATATATAACAGGCGACGGTGGGACAGACACGCTTGCACGTTGTGTGACGTCATGACGTTAATTTCAATTCCCGCGGAGACCCTAAAGCCCACCCTCCCCCGCCCCCCTGTCCAAGTGTAATTAACAGGGTGGGCTAATGACGATACTTAGTCGCGCCTCATAATTATCTAGTTTTCATAATTCGATGTGTAATTTAATAATTCGCTCTTATTAACGTATTCACTGAATGGCCCCATTTAGGGGAAATTACAAGCACTCACCAGGAGCATCTTTTAATTGATGAAACATCAGCTGTCTCATTAAAAGCCTCGTTTTCATACTCTGAGTACTTTGTCACATAAGAATCATTGCGCGTTGACATGTTGAGCTTTAATATTAAAGATTAAAGACGAAAAAGGCTATTTTTGTTGTCGTTATGCGTCCTGTTATTAGTCTAACCCTTCTTATTTTAACTGTTAATATATATATATACTGTATATATATTTGCATAGCCGTTTATTTTAATATAGGGCCCCATATGTTTACATATATTAATATATTTTAATAATTTTTTTAACACGGCCTAAATTCTGCCAACAACGTCAACATCTCTGACGTCATCGTGACCGTTCTGTACGACGAAGGCAATTCGTTGAGCACGCAAAAATGACCGCCTAAAGAAAAGAATATTAACATTTTTATAAAATAATTAAATTGAAGAGTGGCAAAGCAAACGCAATGCCCTCGCAAAGCCCTAAAATAAGAAGGGCACCTTTAACGAAACATCAAGCTGCTTGATAACATCAAATTAACCTTCCTCCATGTGAGTTTAATCACACACATTTAATTTCAAATTAAAGTCAAACCCAGTTTACTTCCGTTCCTTTCTGGCATATGGTGTTGACCGTTGTGGTGAACACCATTATATTTCCAAAATAGAAACATGTTGTACGATGGCATGATGATGGCAAAAAATTAAGAATGTACAGTAGATATGCTGGACTAATTGTTGGCGGCCCAATACGGCCTCGCAGGGAGGTGCTCTCCACGGTGCTGAACCTCCAACGCGCTCAAGCAGGCAGGGATGCTGATGAAATTACACTGCCTTGTATTTTTACATTCATATTTATATATTTATATTTATATTTACCCCCCCCACCCACCACCACCCACCCTCCCTCCCCCTTTATCCAACCCTCACCCTCCAACCAACCACAAGGTGTGCTTCTTCAAAGCATACGTGCGCATTGGCCCCGCGATGCAGGAATCAAGCGAGGTGTGTTGGGGTGTGTTGGGGTGTGTGTTGGTGTGTGTTGGGGTGTGTTGGAGGTGTGTTGGGGGTGTGTTGGGGGTGTGTTGGGGGTGTGTTGGGGTTGTGTTGGTGGTGCTGGGCTGTGTAGTTAAATCGAGACGGGCGTGTTGGCAGGCGCGCTGTTTTTCTGGCGGCCTGACATCTGGCAGCGCGGCGCTCTGGGGACGCGTCGCCCTCTCCATAGACTCCATGATTAGGCTCTAATAGAATATTAGCATTTTCGCTCTGCAGGTATAAGGGCAGAGCCGAGAACCAAAACCGCGGGTAAGCTGCCAGCCATGTCAGTAACCACGTGTGCCTTTTTAAAGTTTGAAGGCACATTAGGAATAACAATGGAGCCATCGTGTCTAAACTTCCTACAGGGGCTACTTGGTGAGCTGCTATGTGAGCCCTATACCTACAGGCGAGCAGAGAAGGCCCAACATACTGTACACATATTCGACGACAACAAAAACAAGCCATGCAAGCCATACACACACACACACACACAAAAACCAACAACCCCTGAATCTCATTCAAGGTGGAAGCTAGAGGGTCAAATTGTGTGTAAATAATTGGAAATTAAGAACATCCACCATGAAGTGCCACGTTTGACACCAGCACACCAGCACAGACGTTATTGTAAGCATGCAAAAACATCCAACTGAATGTTTTAATTTTGTTCTTTAATGAAACACATATTGCAGTTCAATAATCAAATAATTTAAATTTACATGGATGTCATAAATTAATAGAATTATTTAACCAGGAAACAAAAGCAACGTACAATACAGAAATAAGTTACTTCAGCTAAAACAGCAATACAGCAAAACCTGTACGGATATATTTATGTGCATCGACTGATTCCCATGAAATATTTACATTGTACACGTAGACTTTTATGAACCTGTAATTTTCTCTTTCAGAAAACAATTACCAAACAAGGTGAACAAGCAACGACGCCATAATGCGCGCATATTTTTACAAATAAAGAGCAAGAACATACATAAAATAATTTGTAAAAAGAGAATACTCTCTTATATAGTCTATCTCTCAATTGTGCCATCTCGAAAGGTTTTTCAAAATGTAATTGAAATGTGTGAAATATGTTTCAGTCTCCCTCCAGCAAAGACACTGATTTTCTCAAGCAAGACGTGAAGGGGGAATCCCAATAAATATATAATGAAGTAAACATGACCTCACTCAATAAATACTTCATAAGACACCGTCCCACGGATTGCTAAATTGTGATCTTATCCTATTTCATCCGATTGCAAATCCAATTAAATTCCCCCGGATGTCTCTGTTATAAAGGCCCTATTGTAATTTACTATCGTTTGGGCCTAAAAAAAAATCATCTTTGTTATTTTTATAAACGGTGACGTTCTTGAAACACATTGGCCCCTGACTTTTTAAATATTTTATCACACGGCAAAAAATAGATGGAATTAATTACACATTGGACACAAAATGAAGTGGACAGCTAAATTAATAATTTACATGGGGGTTATTTGGCAGAAACCAACTAACAACTTCACGAAATGTTTCTCTACCCCCCTCCCCCTTTTAGACCCTGAATAAAATATCAGACTGCATTGTTCATCAACTCCAAGAATACAATAATAATAATAATAATAATAATAATAATAATAATAATAATAATAGCTTATGCTGGGCCAAAATATAAACATGAATAAATACAAACCAAGTGCTATAAGTTAGGGGTCAGGGGGGAATGTATACAGGGCTCTCATTGTTCCTTGTATCGGTGCTATTTGCTTGAGCAAGGTCAAACGCAAACTATAGTCCTCGTCTTTGAACATAATCATTATAAATACATTTCGTCATTAAAGCAGATTTTGACCCTAGACACGTGACTATACGCATAGTAAGTGTGGAAACGGTGGTCTTACTTGCTCTGTCACACGTTGCTTTACTCGAGTCCACGTCCGTCTCAGTGAGCAACACTCAGTGTTCACTTCTGTCTGTCAATTTGAATTGTTTTCAAACGTTTTGCTTTTTTTTGCATTTGGAAGTTCAAAGGAGAAAGTCATCGATGATTGAAAAAGTGTGAGATAAGAAATATGTTACACGTGGTCTCTAAACAGTTCCAAGTCCACCCAACATCGCTGCTGTTGTTTTGTTGTTGTTGTTGTTGTTGTTGTTGATGTTGTTGATGGTGGTGATGATGGTGATGTTGGGTGTTCGAATGAATTCAGACGCATGCGGAGTATTTCATTCGTTTCTGTTTCTGCCGCTGGTTGCAAAACCAAACCCGCACCACGTTCTTCTTGAGGTCCAGCTTCTCGGCGATCGCCGCGATCTTTTCCGAGGACGGCCTCGGCTGGATGGCGAAGTAGGCCTCCAGTGACCGCTTCTCCGGCGCGGCTATGGACGTGCGCTTCCGCTTCTTCTCCGCGCCGTTGAACAACTCGGGCTTGTTGAGCTTCTCTCGGTGGGACTTCTCGCCTTCCTCCAGCCACGCCTGCAGGATTGGGCTTTCAGGGCGTCATGTTGTTGTTGGGACAGCGTGAGGGACTCGAAGCGGCAGATGGCGCTCTGGCTGCAGCGAGCCCTAACGGCCGGGGATCTTCAGGTTTGGGCCAAACGCTGACCCTACGGTCCGCCTGGGTGCAACCCCGGAGTTTGATCCGGGCCTCTGCGCTTAAACCTCTCGGCGAACGCCTCCAAGTCCCTGGGGATCCGCGTCCACGGTCGCTCATGGCAGCCCATGTGGGACTGGGCAGCCCGTGGGACGGTCGCCATGGTTGTTGGCCGCCTGGGGTGGCATGTGGTTCATGCCCGCCCATGTGCGCCGGGTGCGCCCGGGGCGTGGACAGGGCACGGAGGCCGTCCGGACCCGCCATGGCGCCTAGCGACAGTCCCGGGCTGATGTGGTTCCAGCAGGTCCCCCTCCAGCCCCTGGTGCGGGTTGGTGGTGGGTGAATGGTGTGGTGGTGGTGGTGTGGGCGGACAGCGCGGACGGGGTGGGTGATGGGCCACCGACGAGGCGGAGGACGTGGAGGAGGTGCAGGGGAGCGTGTTCATGGTGTGGTAGGTGGCGTCCGGCTTGAAGGGACTGTGGTGCGGAGGGTGGTGGTGGAGGTGGCTCTTGTTCTGCGAGGCGATGTCCACCGCCGCCAACGCTTCAGCCCGGGCCAACAAACTCTCATCCATGCCCCCGAATATATTGCTCTGCAATTGCAAATAGAAAGCACACATTGCTGTCAGCGGGGAATTGTCCCTCCACTCCTCGGTTTAAAACATTTCCGGAATGTGGAGGGGGGGGGGGGGGGGGTGAAGAAGGGGGGGAAATAGAAATCACACACACACACACACACACACACACAAAACAAGACACATGCAACATCCCAGGTCATAAAAAATAATACATGAGGCAAAGCCGACTGAATACATAAGTTGGAGGTGCTGGGTGATTTGCTGGGCAGAGCCATGAAAAAAACATCAAGCGACCACACCCCCCCCCCCCCCACACACAACACAACAAAACACACACACCACACACAGACACACAGAACACACATCACACACAGCCACCCCCCAAAAAAAGAAGTGGGGGCGGCTGTCAGAATGGCTGCCTTTTTAAGCGGTGAATTATGCAGAATACCGCATTCCGGTGGGGTCGGGAGACAGGCTCGACGCATCGCCCTCGGAAACCGCCGCCGGCCGCCGCCGCCTCCTCCTCCGCCGCCGCCGCCGCCGCTGATGCTGATGATGGAGTTGCTGTGGCGGGAGGAGGAGGAGCAGGACGACGGCACGTTGGAATTCATCGTGGAGGACGAGGAGGAGGCGTGCAAGGAGGAGAGCGAGTACTTGGGCTCCGGCGGCAAGCTGCTGTGCGCCATGGAGAAGGGCTGCTTGCTGTTCAGAGACATCATCATCATGTTTGCTGGCGTCCGAGCCTCGGCGAGTCGCTTTTGATAAGTGAAGACTCCGCCTCCGCCTCCTCCTCCTCCTCCTCCTCCCACTACTCCTCCTCGGTCGGGAGTTGTGTAGCCTCCTCTCTCTATTTTTGCGTCTCGAGTAACTTGGCAAGAAGGAGGAAAAACAAAAGGCGCTAAAATGATGGAGGTGGAGATGGAGATGGAGATGGAGGTGGAAATGGAGATGGAGGTGGAGATGGAGATGGAGAGCCACGAGAGGAGCCCAGAGACTCGGGTTCGGCGGCACCCCGGGGTGGCGGCGCAGCACCTCTCCTCGGGTCACCGGATGATGGGATGGCACAGGAAAAAAAAATCCCCCCCCCACCACCACCAAATCTCGATTCTTTGACGACTTTCTTTCCTCCCGCGGTGTCTTTATACCTCCTTCGCCTTCGATGTTGTCTTCCTATGCTGGATATTTTTTTTTTGGTTTGTTGGTGGGAAGCTCCTGGAACAGCAAAAAAAAAAAAAAAAAAGAAAACGACAGAATAATACAAAAATTGTCGTTTTTTTTAAGAGTTCCTCCCAAATGCAAGGTTGAACTATCTATCTATTGCACTTTTCGTTTTTTAATTTGTACTTAAAAATCTTAAAAATCCATCTCGAAACGAAAAACGTAAGTAGAGAAGAAGGAGAAGGAGAAGAAGAAGGAGCTGTGGGTGACAGTCGCGATGGCTCGACTCCGCCGAATGCTGCGGGGACTCGAACTGCCTGCGCTCTGAGGCGGAGGGCAGGCTTGCTGTGTGTGTCTCTCTCTCTCTCTCTCTCTCTCTCTCTCTCTCTCTCTCTCTCTCCCCGCCTCTCTTTCTCCCCCTCTCTCTCTCTCTCTCTCTCTCTCTCTCTCTCTCTCTCTCTCCCTCTCTCCCTCCCCCCCTCCCCCCTCCCCCTCCCCCTCTCTCTCTCTCTCTACTCTCCTCTCTCTCTCTCCCCCTCTCTCTCTCTCTCTCTCTCCCTCTCTCCCATCCCTCTCTCCCTCTCTCTCTCTCTCTCCCTCTCTCTCTCTCTCTCTCTCTCTCTCTCGGCTGTACCTGCATGGAAACCCTTTCATGATTTATTATTGTTCATTAGCCACCACGCCGCTCCGCCGCTGGGGACTCTGCGCATGGGCAGTGTGCGACCGACCACGCATCTATTTCCAAATGACTCGAACCTGCAGCAGCACCGTGTCCCTCAGCAAGGTGTCATTTTGAATCCACATGCGGGAAAGAAATATAGATATAGGCTAGATAGGCTTTATAGATATAGATATAGATATAGATATAGATATAGTATGTATAGAAATAGATATAGGTATAGATATAGGTATAGATATAGGTATAGATATAGGTATAGATATAGAAAGGCCTATATATAGCCTATATCATCGACACATAGAACACATCTGGAAACTTAAAACCACACAGTTAAGGCCAGTCTAAATATTGTGACTCTACTGTAAAAGGAAGCTTTAAAAACGGCACCGGACCGCCTATAGATAAAGTGGTTCTAAATATGCGTTAATATTATCCTACCAACAACCGGAGGTAAGCTGCTATAGAGGAGGTATTTATTTTAAAATGTGTCCAGATCGGATGTTCGGATATTCAGATTTATTGTTGTGATTATATGATCTGACCTGTTGTTATTATTTACATGATGTAAATGTAAAGGCAATATTGGCGAATTGTTTTTTTTTACCATGATAAATGTAGGCTATTGCTTTTCAAATTGGTACAAAAAACAGGCTATAAGTGTCTATGCTTAGTAAGATATTTATTTGAGTAAATAAAAGACGATAATATAATTGTGTGTTTTATTGTAGGCCTACGTTCTTCTTTTTATTGTCACACTGTCGGTGTTCACTATCATCCAAATAGAATAGTATTCATGACAACTGTGTATTTCCTCCGTTTTTATTGCAAAGCAAATACAAACAATCTCAGCTGACTTATACAGACCCTCGTATTGTATTAAATAATTAAGTACACCAATATGAACGTTAAACACAAAAGAACAAAAAGAGAAAAAAACGTAAATCCTCCAGTAATTTACAACGGCTGAAATGTATTCGGAGCATCGTGTGGCATTTGCTAAAAATTAAATCAAAAGATACCAAAAAATATCTTCTTGGATAGATAAACAAATAAATATGAACAATACTGTACACCTCATCTGTCTCTGCACAAACCCTTGCATTTAAGAATATGTTATATACAGCTGTATATAAAAAGATCAAATATGGAGGAAAAAAAAAGCCAAATAATGTATATAACAGGCCCCGCGTCTGTCCGTATGTTCGGTGTTTGGTGGTGGCACCGTGGCACCGTGGCTCCGTGGCACCGTGGCTCCGTGGCACCGGCAGCCGTGGCACCAGCAGCCGTGGCTCCGTGGCACCGTGCAGCCGTGGCACCGGTGCGACGTTGGCGCGTCTCCGCGGAGCGACGTGAGCCTCACAGCCTCGCACCCATGAGCAGGAGACGTCTCGGGGGCCAATCAGCGTCTCCTCCCTCCTCGTATACACACACAGCGCGTCACACTTTACGCAGAGAAACTGAGTTGTTAATGAAACTTTCACAGAAAATCGCTCTTGTTCATTCACTCGTTTTATGTGCAATGAAACACACACGTAGGCCTAAGTCACATAAATCCATTTTAATTTCGATTTAATGGAATTAAAATGTTCACTTTAGCTGTTTGACGGTGTCTACCTTCATAGGCAGACACGTACATTATTTCTGGTTTTGTTTTAAGTTCTGAATTTGTACATATAGGCCTAACAGGTACGTTCACCGTGGACGTGAATACTGGATTTGCAGCGTATTCCAGTGTTTGCATGACAGTGAGCAGAGTGACAGCGTAGACCTACGAGTTACATAATGTGTGTATAGTGGATGTCCATATGCATTACTGTTATACTTTATACTTTTCTGTGTGTCACATTTCTACAGTCTCACACACACGCACACACACACACACACACACACACACACACACACACACACACCCTCCCTTTCCTTTGGTTCCTGCAACAGATGTTTAAAAGAAAACATCGCACACCTATGAGAAGAAAGACGCACAGCTTCTTGTTTCACCGTCTTTATACCCACGCCTTTTGTTTTCCCTACTTAGATCTGAATCAAGGAACGCTCCTTCTTTACACAAAGACTCTCTTTACACACTCACACTCTCTCTCTCTCTCTCTCTCTCTCTCTCTCTCTCTCTACCTCCCTCCCCCCCCCCCCAGCCTTCCCCCAGGAGCCCTCCCGACGACGTTAACAATCCCAATTACAGCGCCGCGGCCCGCCGGAGACAGCCGCTTTTATTACCCCACCGCTGCTCCGTGCTCCGTGGCGACCAACAAGGTGAACCTCGCTCTGCTTCTGCTTCTGCTGCTGCTGCTGCTGCTGCTGCTGCTGCTGCTGCTGCTCTGTGCTGCTGCTCGCTGCTGCTGCTGCCTGCTGCTGCTGCTGCTCCTGTTGCTGTCTTGCTGCTGCTGCTGCTGCTGCTGCTGCTGCTGCTGCCGCCGCCGCCGCCGCCACCACCGTCACCCGCCGCCACCACTGGAGCACTGAACAAGGAGAGAGACACACTGAAACACATACAGAGAGAGAGAGAGAGAGAGAGAGAGAGCTCCACTGCTGCCAGTGATCTACAGCGCAGACGCC
>PIJE02003256.1:0-7500 GCA_002895965.2 Coryphaenoides rupestris | reverse complement strand
ACACACACACACACACACACACACACAGCACACGCACACACACACACACACACACACACAGAGACACACACAGAGACACACACACACACGCGCGCACACACACCCTAGTCATTAATTCCTGCCTTGCATCTCCATGCCATGTAATATTTATGGGTCACCACAGCTTTGTATTCGCAAATGGAGGCAAAAAAAGGAGGTGAGAGATAAAACACCTTAATCAATGGCATGAATGAGGTTCAGGTTGTCACATAACCAAGCCCGGCGCTTAGGGCACCGTGCTTCGCTTTGACCTCTAAATAAAGGGATCTTCACGTCGGGTGGATTAGACTCACTCACTCACTCACTCACTCAGATAGGAGCGTCTCTAATTGCCGTAGATGGCTCGAAAAAAAAAAAGCTCAGGGCGCAAGGTATTGTCGTTAAAAAAAAAGAATTTCACGGCAGCAGAAATTTTAGGTGCATCGCATGAGTCAGCAAACGCGAGTGTGTTTTTTTTTTTTTGCACGTCGCGGAAAAGCTGAAAGAGTTGTTAAAGTTTAACGTCTAAACAGCAGCTCCTCTGATGGCTTCTTTCTTCTTCTTCGCTCGCTGCCACCGGAACGACGGACTGAACGGATCAAAACCTTAACCACCTCCTCAAACCTGTGACGGCAACAACAATATGGATCTACGGATCAGCGTGGCTTCCTTCCACGCCAAAACCAGCGCCATCCCCCGTCCCCTCAACATACACCCCTGTCCCCTGGACCCTCTGTATCCCCCACCCCCTACGTTCCCCTGGACCCCCCTATGTTCCCCTGGAGCCCGCCTACATTCCCCTGGACCCCCCCCTACGTTCCCTTGGACGCCCCTATGTTCCCCTGGACCCCCCTCTATCCCCTGAATATGGATCTATGGAACAGCATGGCTTCTTTCCATACCAACCAGCTCCATCCGCCCCCCTCACCATAAATCCCTGTCCCCCGGACCCCCGACGTTCCCCTGGAACCCCTACGTTCCCCTGGACCCCTATGTTCCCCTGGACCCCCGTATTCCCCTCCCCCTACGTCCCTGGACCCCCGTTCCCCTGGACCCCCCTATGTTCCCCTGCCCCCTACATTCCCCTGGACCCCCCTACGTTCCCCTGGACCCCCCCCCCCCCTTCTATCCCCTGAATATGGATCCATACCGGCTTCACCCCAGACCCCTGTAGAGAGTTGAGCAGCGCTTTGGAACTCTAATCCACTCAAAATGTGCTGATAATTTCCCCTGCCAGGACAATCTCTCGGCTGGTGTCACGAGAGTGGCCTCCCGGGAGCGCGGCAGCCAATGGCGGCTAAGTAGCCAGATGTCTGCGGCTGGCGGGCTCCCAGAAGCCACGCGGCAGCACACACAGTCGCATCCGCTGTGGGCCGCAGATCAAAGATACCTGAGAATCACTCATGGGCACAAAATATGCGTTGCTTACTCCACAGTTCCCATTAATAACAATCTGGGAGAATTTGTATTTCTAATGAACTCTTTTCTTTCGGGGGGCGCGTTGAAAGAAAAAAAAAAAAAAAAAAAAGCGCGCCGCCGCGAGGTACACAGCGTAGTCACGGCGGCTGGGAGAGAGAGCTAGCTCGCGTACGTTTGAGCGCGCCGTCAACAAGCGGAGTCGACAACAGGAAGTCGGATGTTGTGCGGCGCGTCTGGAGCAGCCAGTTTAGCTTAAAGTGCATTTATTGCGCCGCGAACGCCGCGCAGCTTGCCTCCGCACACACACACACACACACACACAAACAAACAAACAAACGTTGAGGCATTGAGTCTATTTTTTCGCGTGGCTTTTAATGATTTTGTGTAGCTGCTTTGAGGTTAGCCTATTTTTCCCTTTTTCCTAGATTGGGTTTCTAAAACTGTAAGTGTAAGTGCAGCATCAATGATTCAGAGAGCAAAAAAATGCGGGGAAAAGAAATCTTGAATTTCTCAGGAATAAGATAAAAAAGCGAAAAATAGAATTACATTATAAATGCGGAACATATATGTTCAAATGCAAGAGGGACATCCCACAGCGACACCAGGAGACGAAAATCAAACTTTATTATTCAGACATTTAGAAGCGCGTACAACACCACAACATTACGGGTTTCAAACCAAACGGGAATCAGGAACCAAAGATTAATTCTTTCTGAAGCTATAGTACTGGGATTGATGACATTTCCATAGTCACAATCACCACAGACATATCTAACTATAACTATCAAGACCTAACTTATGAGGACGAACATTGGTCCTTAGAAGCTGTCGGTAAAACCCTATGTGTTGCATTGTGGGTACGTATTCGTCCACATCCAGCCGGGAAGTACAGTCTGCCCTGCGCCCTTCAGACGGATATGAATTGAGGCGTTGAGCATCTCAGTCACGCTGATTTATACGTTTCTGCAGATTTGAGGTCTCGGGTTGTTTTTCACCGCACGCGCTTGTTTGTGTTTTTGCCGAGACTGACATTAAGAAAGATTGCGGTCCCCGTTTGCCGTTGTTTACTCCTGCAGGCGGCTCCGCACTTCTCTAAAGGAGTCCGCTTTTCTACTCCGGCTCCTTGTGTTTCATGTTTAATCCGCGCGTATTTAGAGCAGATCCATAACTTTGAACCGAGAAAAAGGGAGTTAAGTTCGTCCCGTGCCTATGGGGGGAAGGCATCTGTTTGCAGTCTTGCAGTGGGGGGGATGCTGGTTTCATTCTGGGCCTGTGTGTGTTCGCATACAGGCTCACGACATACTCTCCCGGGCCGATGTTCGAAGGTGTCGTCATGTCGCTGTGTATCGCGTGGAATCTAATGTGCGTTCCCCCCCCCCTGTGATCAAATCAATTATTAACTGTAGACTATAAGACTTACTTTCCACGACTCACTACGTAATATGCAAATATAAATATCCATTCTTCTTCCTGGGTTCGAGTAGCCGTCGGGTACATGTGAGGAAAATACCTGAACCAGGCGTCACGACGACTACCTGAACGGGATGAACGGGTGAGTGGACAGACGAACGGATAATCGAAGGAACGAATGGACGAATGGATATGTGGGGGTGGGGGTAGTTGGACGGATTGGCAGCTGGATGAATGGTTTGGATAGTTGGATTGGTCATCGTCGTTGAGTTTTTTGTTTTCACATACAGTACATACATTTACATACATTTTTTTTACATACTGTACTTTATCGTTGTGGAGTCCTCGGTTACACGCAAAAGTTCTGCCCTGGGCTCCATGTACATCAAAATAAATAATGGAAAAGAAAAAGTAAAGGAAGAGAAAAGTTGTATTTGATCAACTATTTCTTTAAACCCCCCCCCCGTTCCAATGCACCCCCTCCCCCCAGCCCCAGCTCCAGCCGTATTACATTTCAGGGTCACGGAAAAAAATAGGTCATTAAAAAAGAAAACGCCTTTAACTTGAAAATCTAACTTTAAACCGTAGTAAAAGCTCTGCGGTGAGGGGCTGTCTCCCAGCTCATGACTCCTGAAACAGACTCTCCCGACCGCCCAGGCCCCGACCGTTATTAATGTGCGCTGAATTATTGAACAGGGTAAAATTACCATGCTCTTCTGAAAAGATTTTTGCCTCCTCAATTAAAGAGCATTATAGTGATTTTTAGTTGAACAAGAATTATGACTTTTCTCTCGCCGCCACCAAACCGCCCCCCCCCCCCCCTTCACCCTTCTCGCCCACCCCTCCCCCCCCCCCCCCCCCCCCACCCACATCAACAACAGCAAGATATTTCTTTTTCTTCTCCTGCCTCCTCTCCCTCCCTCATCCTCATGCGCCTCTTCCTCCTCATGCCCCTCCCCTCCGCCTCCCCCTCGTCCTCCCTCCTCCTCCTCATCCTCCTCCTCCTCCTCCTCCTCATCCGCCTCATCCCCCTCATCCCCCTCATCCTCATCCTCCTCCTCCTCCTCGTCTGTGGTGACTTTGTTTTGAGCCGGGGAGACGCTTCCGGTGGTTTCCGATTGGTCCACCGGACTCCTTGTCCTCACTCTGTGGCCGGAGAGGCCCATCGCTGAGGTTGTGCTCCAGCGTTGACCCCCCCCTGGACATCACGGGCAGCTAATGGAAAATGGATGATGTTGCTCATGATGTTCATCTTTTACGGAGCGGGACCCCCCCCCCCACCCCACTCCTCCTCCATAATGGCACGGTACCCCCACTTAACACACCATGAACTCCCAGACAAGCGCTCCCTTAGCTGCCTGTAATGCAGCTAAAGAAATGTACGCCATAAAACAACTGCTTCCTTCCATATTATTATTAGTTTTGTTCTTATGGTTGTGGTTGTTGTTGTTCTTGTTGTTGTTGTGGTGGTTGTCGGACTGTTTGTTCTTGCTCTTGCTGCTGTATTGCTTTGGAATCGCTGCATTTTAGTGTGTTTAACATTTATTCGATTGTATCTGCATCATTTATAATGTTCTGCCCTTTTCGGCCATTTCTAAAAAAGCACAACTATTTTGGCTCGCCTGTGTGTACCGAACTGCCGGGCTATGCGATTGGATTGCCGGCGTACTAGATTGTACGGAATCGTATTTGGCACGCAGAATCGCGCCCCCCTATAGCGTACGGATACGATCGCTATAGCATATCCAAGATAGCATACCGCTAGCATACCCGGATTGGATTTGTACCACTAGTAGCAGTAGCAGTAGCAGTAGCAGTAGCGCACACCGTCCTGCATTGCGCTAGCATTACTGTGTGCTCGTGTGTCAGCATCTGCAGGAACACAGAGCGGGGGCCCTCACTTATTCCTCACGGACAACTGTCCACATCTCAACCACGGGGCCAACAATTGGCAGTAATTGGCATGTTGCCGGGGCTGTCCGGGGAGAGATCTGAGAGTGCACGCGGCCACGGGCAGCCTGCCCTTTCCACCAATTAGAGAGCTGTCTCCCCAAGAGGCGGGGGCTAGGGGGGAGGTCTACCTTGCCTCTTGATCAGAATGGTTTTGTTGAGATCTCCCTCCCTCCTCCTCCTCCTCCTCCTTCGCCTTCCCCTCCTGCTCCTCCTCCTCCTCCGCCTTCCCCTCCTGCTCCTCCTGCTCCTTTCTCGACGAGTCTGACTCTCTCTCTCTCCCTCTCTGACTCTCACTCTCTCTCCCTTCCTCCCTCCCTCCCTCCCTCCAGTCAGCCCGGCTGGCGGTGGTGTATGAACCTTCACTGGGGGAGTCTTCAGTCAGGTGCCCCAGCCTCCGACTGACAGGCCCTGGCAGAGCTCGTCAGTAGGACAAACACATTAGAGGCGCTCTGACAGGCACCAGCGCCGGACCTACTTCCCCACTGAACACAATATCTCCCCCCGCACGCACGCACGCACACACACACCACACACACACACACCGACACCACACACACGACACCACACGCTACCACAACAACACACTCTCTCTCTCATCTTCCTTCTCTCTCTCCATAAAGCTCTCTTCTCTCTGCACAGAGCTCTCTTGCTGCTGCTGGAGCACAAACCGTCCGGGCTGCCTGGCTTCTTCCGTGTCACCCCGTGTTTGTTCTGGTGCCAATTCGCTTGAATCAGGGACTGAAGCGGTGAAGAGGGAACGAGAGAGAGCGAGAGATAGAGACAGAGAGAGAGAGAGAGAGAGAGAGAGAGAGAGAAGAGAGAGAGAGAGGGAGAGGTAGAAAGAAAAAAAAGTAGTTTCTTGCGTGGAGTCGAACTCGAGATTCTTCTTGCCTTTGTGTTCATTACTCCTTTTATTTTCGGTTTGGTCGGTGCGTTGTCGGCGGTGGTGTCTTCTTGTTTTGTTGCTGTTGTTGTTGTTGTTCGTTTGTTGTTTGTTTGTTGTTGTGTTCTCCGAGGCAATGAGCAGCGTGCCTCTGCTGCTGTTGCTGCTGCTGCTGCTGCATGCCTTTATTACCAAGCCTTTGACGCCATGACGGCAGAACAACTCCCCCCCCCCTCGACCCCTCTTGACCCCCCCATGTGGTTCGAACCACGCAGGCCAAGCTTCGTACCGAGGGGACTCCCTAGCGCAACGGATCACAGTCCTCAGCCGCCGACGCCGACGACGCACCCTCGCTCATGCCACGGGGAGTACCAGCACCGCCACCCCCACACTAACCCACCCACTAACACCACCCCTTCTCCTCCTCCTTCAATCCTCCTCTTCTTCCTCCTCCTCCTCCTCGTCCTCCTCCTCCTCCTCCTCCTCCTCCTCCCAGCAACCTCGCTCTTGTTGTCCTCAAAGCCCCTCTCTCTGTGGTGCTGGGCTCCTCTCCAGTAAACACGGGGAGGGAAGGGGCGCCGACGAGATCCTTCCCACACTCAGAAGTGTGTGTCACAGCCAGCGCAGCACCGGGCGGGCGTCGCGGAACACAAACCAAAAGTGTGTCGTGTGTTGTGTGTGTTGTGTGTTGTGTGTGTGTGTGTGTGTGCGTCGAACAGAAAGAGAAAGAAACACAGAGAGAGAGAGAGAGAGAGAGAGAGAGAGAGAGAGAGAAAGCAACACCCTTCCCTATTCTCTTTAATCCGCGCGGAGATATCCCAGAAGTAGGTTAAGTTCCACCTTGTGTTTCCTCAACAACACAACAAGCGCTTCCTTCCGTCCTTCCTTCCTTCCTTCCTTCCTTCCTTCCTTCCTTCCTTCCTCGCGTGTCTCGGTGTATTCGTATCAACGTTTTCCTCTCGTCTACACAGGAGCCTCGGCGACCCCTCCCCGGTCGACAGCAGCAGGGCCCTGCGACGCTGCACCGCCGCCCCCCGCGGTCGGCCTGCTGCTGCGGGGGGCCCGCCGCCACAGGTTGAAGACGGCACACACACCCAGCGTAAAGCACTTTTTATTCCTCTGCGTGGCCCCGGCCCCTGCTTCTTCATGAATGTGCGGGTGGGTGGGTGAGGTGAGGTGCACGAGGGAGACGGGATGGAGAGGGTGTGTGTGTGTGTGTGTGTGTGTGTGTGTGAGAGAGAGAGGGGTAGTGGTGGGTGTCGGCGATACCTAATATGCTGTCTGGCCCCGGGGTCTTATGGGAGCACGGTTGGATTATTATGTTAATGCAGGGGGGGGGGGCCCTCCTGCCCTCCGCTCGGTCCCAGCTGGCCTGACTGTCGTTAGGAAGTGCTTTGCTCTGACAGAGGAGTAATATGCTCCCTGATTGAGGGGCCAAAAGATCGGGGCTCCCAAAGACTAGGGGCCCCACTCCTGATAAGCATATGATAAAAGTGCCATTGTAGGGTGAAATGCCTCCGAGACATGAGACGGAGACTTAGCAATTCCTATGGATTTTCAGGGGCGGCGAGAGTGAATATGTATAAGGGGGGGGGGGGGTGGGGGGGTGGTCCTTTCGTGTGTGTCAGATTTTAATTGCCCATAGCATTATATCTGGATCCCTATGCTTCGTGGTTCCCTTCATTCATTTATTGTCCCCTTTCATTATCTGTCCGTGACACGTGCATATACTGTAGGAAGTGTGTGTGTGTGTGTGTGTGTGTGTGTGTGTGTGTGTGTGTGTGTGTTTTTTTTTTTTTTTTTTTTTTTTTTTTTTT
>PIJE02003255.1:3535-19311 GCA_002895965.2 Coryphaenoides rupestris | reverse complement strand
ATTGTGTGGCTGTATCAGAGTGCACGAGTACAGGAGTGTGGTGGACAGTTTCGTGGAGTGGTGTGGACTAAATCACCTGCAACTCAACATCTCTAAGACAAAGGAGTTGGTGGTGGATTTCAGGAAGCAACCGACTCACCCGAAACCGGTCAGCATCAGGGGGACCGAGGTGGACATTGTCGAGGAATATAAGTACCTGGGTGTTCACATAGACAATAAAATGGACTGGACTAAAAACACAGAGGCCCTGTATAAGAAAGGTCAGAGTCGCCTGTATTTCCTACGGAGACTCAGATCTTTCAACGTCTGCAGGACCATGCTGCAGATGTTCTATCACTCTGTGGTGGCCAGCGTCATCTTCTACGCTGTTGTGTGCTGGGGCAGCAGGGTGAAGGCAGCCGACGCCAACAGACTCAATAAGCTCATCAGGAAAGCGGGTTCTGTCCTGGGAGTGGAATTGGAGTCTTTGGTAGAGGTCTCGGAGAGGAGGATGCTGAGTAAACTACTCCGTATTATGGACAACGCCTCCCATCCCCTTCACGCCACACTGGTGTCATACCAGAGCACCTTCAGCCGTAGACTGAGATTACCAAGGTGCACCACAGAACGCCACAGGAGGTCCTTTCTGCCTGTGGCCATCAAACTCTATAACTCCTCCCTATAACTCCCCCGACAAGACAATGAACACAGCAATGTATTAAGACACAGTTCGTAAACTACACCTCGTTATACATGACACTTCCGCTTATGAGGTCATTGACATATAATTTGTACCCCAAAACTTTTTTCTCCTAAGGGTTTTTTATGGGGCGGATACGGCGTGATCTTTACTCTTTTCTTGTAATTGGGCCATTAGAACAAGAAAGGAGAAGTTCATCAAGTCGTACCCAGTAACAAAGGACTCAGTCTCTGATGAGAACCACTATGTGGTCAGAGTAACCGACTCCTGAGTTACACTATATAAGGTATAACGATTGATTGATTGTGTGATTATTGAATAATCAATGAGGGAGTATGGTCTTTATGCCAATTGTTTTCGCTGTCTGAATATCTTATCTTGCCCACATATTTGTATATTTAACTGTAATTTGCACATACGTTAGTTATTTATCAATCTGTGGTTTTGTACTGTATCGTATCGCTATGCAACCTGGCACAAGAATTTCCTTCGGGATTAATAAAGTTCTATTCTATTCTATTCTATTCTATTCTAAAATGCGTTAGCATATGCATCAGCTCTCAGGGTGCCGAAGCAGGAGCCGAGGACCCCCGTTCACTCGTTCATTGATTTAATTTGTGCTGCTTCCACTGACGGCCGCAAAGATTAAACTCACACAATCATGGCACCGTCTGCACTGTAGCGCAGGTCAAGCCCTAAGCCCCTATGGATGCGCACACATTGGCAGTCGTACATATACCAACACACAACCAATCCTGCAAGCATGCACCCACACAGACACACAAACACACGTACACACATACCCCTCCCACACACACACACACACACACACATACACAGACACACAAACAGCATCCCACACATGCACACACTCTTAAACACACACACACACACACAAACACAAGCCTAACATTTTGCACCTATAATTAACCTAATCTTTCCATTTTCCATCGTTCACCCTCTCTCTCCTGTGTTCGGTTCTCCAGACCTTTCTCTCTCTTCTTTCTCTCTCTCTCTTCCACACACACACACACACACACACACACACACACACACACGTAGCAGAGCACCAGGGCTGCCGGGCGACACTGCGCTGCCCACTGCGGGCTGACACTGCGCTGCCCACTGCGGACTGACACTGCGCTGCCCACTGCGGGCTGACTCACACTCAGTGAGACCCCCAGTATTATATCGGTTAATGTCACCACGCGGTGACATGTGGTGTTGCGTAAGCCGGACCCGAGGGACACAATCCGCCTGACATAGGAGAGCACGCCAGATTGCTTACACAATGTTAAATCAGACATACTGTATATATATTTTATATATGTTTTATAAATATATATATTGTAAGGGCATGATCCCTGATCCATGCCCCACATGGCTGCAGACGCATGGCGGGGGACTGCAGCCCGGTATCAAGGAAACTCCGGCCCCAACTGGGGCCTCTCATTGCCTCTGCCCAGGTGTGGCCAATTAAGGGCCACTTAAGGACTAATTAAGACCGAGATAAAAGCCACAGAGAACTAAGGCAGACAGTGGAGACCAGGACGGTCCACTCGGCCAGTCTCAGTCTCAGTCTCAGTCTCAGTCTCAGTCTCAGTCTCAGTCTCAGTCTCAGTCTCAGTCTCAGTCTCAGTCTCAGTCTCTGTGGCCGTGGCCACCCTGTTTGAGCGTTCTTCTTTGTTATGGACTTTTAGGGTAGATGGACTAAAAGATATTTTGATTTGTGTTTTGTCCTCCTCCCCTTTCCCCTCACCGTTTAGAAATACATTCTAGGTTTGTTGCACCGTAAACCTGGTTCTGTCTGCTTCATTGCCATTTGGTCCACCCATTACACTATCTCGCAAGGCAGACTGCCACAATATATATATATATATATAAAAACATGTACATAGTGGTAGATATGGATACTTTATATAAATTATAAATGCGTACAAATCATGACATTGATTGTTATATCGATTCTACCAACAATCCCACCTCTATCAATATATACACTATATCAATGTTATTATTATCATCATTACCATCATATAATAATTATTATGAAGCTACAAGATGAGTGGTTCACTCATCGTGGTGCAAGTGTTAGTGCGGTGCAGTTAAAGATGACCGGGAGGGATTCCCGAGGCTGAAGCCCCCGGTGCTGACAGGTTGGTGAGAAATCCGACTATATCAGGAAGGCTGCTGGAGTGGAGGGAGTGGAGAGAGAGAGAGAGAGAGACCCGAAGACATAGTGTTGAATCATCGTTTAGCAGTTATTTCAAAGGACAATTTTGCATTACTGACAAAAAGATATACAAAACAACTAAATCAATTTGGTTACTTTTAATTCAAGTTTTAAATGATATGCAACATCCGACAGCAGTGCAGTCTGAGGCTATAACACAAAAAGCCACACACACACAAAGAGCCCTGTCCAGGGTGCTGAAAGTGACAAGTCACGTGACAGACGGGGCGTCTCCATCTCTGCCCAATTAAAATTTGGCAGGTACCGGCCACGTCACGTGGTTGTTTCTATAGCAACGGTGGGTCACATCGCCATTTTGCCCCACATACAGGAAATGCAACGGCGGGGGCGGGAGGGAGAGGCGCGAGCCAAGCACACAGAAACAGACACACACACACACTGAGGAAATTACTCCAAAACAGCACGATAGGGATTGTGAGTGAAGTTTATTTGACACCAAATTCACAGTTGAATCACTACTTTGTATTAAATAGTATAAAGTTACGATTTGCCACAATACAGTCAGATGTAATGATCTTCTTGCACAACAGCGCCATCTGGTGGGGCACTGCCCCACTTGCCACTAAGGCATAATCGCCTCTGATACTCTAATAATAAAGACATTTTATTTTCTTTCTTCTCCTCGTTGAAGAACCTTACATAAACTAACAGCTGAGCATCGTCAGACACATCAGTCATCTACAGCTAAACCTATGCATGGTGCTTTATGAATGGCTTCATCAAGCTGAGCTCATCCTGGGTTAATATTTCTGTTTTCTTTGTGGCTGATGATGCTGATATTGGTATTTCCTTGATTTTAGCACAAAACTCTTCTTTTTGTTTCCCCTCAAATAAGGTTTCAGCTACTGCACTCATGCACTCCTTAACAACCCCTCCGTCGGTCAATGGTTTTTTTATGTTGACCCAAAATCCAAGCAACTCTAAGGGAACATTCATCAGCACGTTGTTGGGCAGTGAATGAATGTGTTAGGATTCTGGTGGATCGATCATACTGGGCTCTCAGATCGTTTATTTTCTGCGCCCTCAGTTCGGATTTGGACGGGTATGTTTGGTGAAAACACTGTTTTGTCTCGTAGTGGCTTCACATTGCCGCTTTTAATAATAGCCACAGTCTCGGGACAGATGAGACATACAGGTTTTGAACTGTCCGTGGGAAGAATAAACATGTACACGTCTGTCCAATCTTCATTAAAGGCTCTGTTCTCATTACCTTTCTCTTTTTAAAGCGCGATATACTCCGACTGTTTCTCTCGTCTCTCCGCGAGTATGTTTGTTTCTAGTCGCTCACTGACTGCAACGACTCCTGAGTAGTACGTGACGTGACTGATTGGGCCGCGCCAGTATATATAATAATATAACCACCTCTCATTAAACCGGTCTTGCCATGGTTCTTCAAACTTTTTTGTCAAGCCTTTTTGTGCCAAAATCCCATCTATCTTTTTGGTGTGGAAACCCCCCCAAAACCCTTTTTTTTTTTTTGTCGGAAGAAAGATATGAATTTAATCTTTTTTTTTTTTTTCAAATTTCGGAGGGGGCAAAGCACTTGGGGGCTCCGGCCTGGCTGAATCCGGCGGGCCCAAAAGGTGGGCCCCCCCCCCTCCCCCCCAAGAAAGATGGTGCGGCAGGGTTGGTGAAGAGTACGTTGGAGTGGGCATTTTTTTTCCCAATTTCTTCAGGGGCTTTGGCCCCCACTTTCTTTTTTTATCCCTTTTTCCCCAAGGCCCGTAAACCCGAAAAAGGGGGTGCCATTCCCCAAACCCACAACAATCTTCTGTACTTTTTTGCCCCCCTTTATTAGGTGCGAGAAAAGAAAGGGCCAAGCACGTACAAAGCATCCACCACACATGATGCCTTAGGAAAGCACAGAAAAACATTGAGGACTACAGCCACCCAGGCCATGGAGTTCTCACGCTGGTTCTGGTAGACGTTACCGGAGCATCCAGGCACAGACTACCAGAATCAAAAAGTCTTATCACTTTAACTGTACATTTATAACATTAATGTTAATATTTCGATGATTCAACTACTGGATACAAATGCCATATTCCCTATGCAATATTTAAATACTCTGCGGCCGGAGATAATAACACGATGCATGCCCTTTCGATGCTCTATTCCTTTCTTTTATATTTAAATACTCTGGATACATATGCTCTGATTCTCTATCTTTTGTATATTTCTGCTATGTAATGCCATGTATATCTGGTGTATATTTTCATGTGTGTGCATGTGTATATATATATTTCCAATGCATGTTTATACTGTATATATATATGTATCAGGACTGTCAACATTAATGCGTTAACGCTTGCAAAATAATCTGGAAACCTAAAAAATGAACACAAATTAATCACATTATCAAGTTTGACCCAAACTTCCTCCCATATTTACAGCATGGATTTATACCCGTTGTTGTTGGGTGATTACATGGCAAACGCAGCAAACACGATAACAAAGAGATATTCCCCGGCGTGTTTGATGGGAAATTGAGATTTGAAGAGCTTCCAGATGGAAATTTTGATAAAAAGAAAGTTGTGTGCACATATTGTAGTGATGAGCTATCTTTCCACCGAAAAAAAAAAGCCCCAAAAGGAAGATATTCCCGGCGCGTGTTGATGGGGGGAACAATTACTAGAGATTTTTGGGGAAAAGAAGGGGCTCCCAAGATGAAATTTTTGTATATAAAACAAAGAAGACGCATGTTGTCTGGCACCATAATCTGTCTAGTGATTGAGCTTCTTTTCCACCCGGAAGCGCACAAAAAAAGTCTTGAACATAAAGTAACCCTCAATCATGTTTGTGTGATTACATGGCACACTACAATACGGCACATATTATAGTGATGAGCTGTCTTTCCACCGAAGCACAACAAGTCTGAAGTACCATCTTCGGGCAAAGCATGTGTTTGCTAATGCTAATATTACCACGAGCACTAGCACTGCCACTGCCACTCAGTCTGGATCAAGCCGTCAGACTACGCTAGCAGAGTGCATCCAGGGCAAGTCTCTCAACAAAGCGACAACACCAAAATTAACCAGCACAATCAATCACAATACCCATGGACTGCCCCAAAAAAAAAACCCAATTCGCCGAAATTATTAGATCCCCCGCCCCCCTATGGGACAACTATGTAAAGACCCCCAAAACCCAAAAAAACAAACATTGGTTTGAAGGAAAACCCAAAACCAGGGGGGCCCCCCTTGGTGCTCCCCACAGAAAAATGACTGAACAGCCAAAGGAGTGTACAGGTGAACACGGCAAACCCACGCTAAGATTTGCCGAAGGGCATGCGGGCGCTAGCGCAGGTTTATTTGGGGATAAAATCGCCACAGAGTGCGGGGAGATTCCACTAGATGAGCTTCATTCTCCTCACGACCTGTGGGGAGGGTGTGAGAGGAAAACCAAAAGGAGACAATCGGCGGTTTCGGCACGGGCAACAATTGCCGATTCAGGTTTCTCAGGGCAATATCGGGATCGCGCCGGCCGGGGGCAACAAAAAAGGGTGGGAAATCACCTCGCTCGATCAGTAAGAAACCAACAACGACTCGGCTAATACACGAACCCCATGTACCAACTTCTAACCCATACGAACACTATGGGCCCCCCCAGTAGTTAAAAAAAAAAAAAAGCAACCCAACAAAAAAAATAAAACACTAAATAAATAATACAAAATGGAGCGTCATTTCACACTCAAGTGTTCCTCTGCTTCGAAACAGCGGGTCTTGTACGGACAAGCAACAAAAAAAAAGACAATCCACTTCATCTGAACCCGCGTACTCACGCGATTTATCGATGCCAGTAGGGTGTTCTCTGAAAAAAAATCTGGAAAAAAAGGACATTGACATCTTCAAAACACAAGGTCCGCAAAAAAAAACTGGGGGGGGCCCCGAGAAAGGGGGGGAGCTGGAAAAAGTTTCCCAGGGGCACAAAAAGAGGGCCCTTTGTTTTTCCTTTCTTCAATGGGGGCCCAAAAGGAGAAACGGGCAGGGGGGCGGGGCCCACTCCCTTCAGGGGTTTTCTATTTCCCAAGGAGTGCCGGCGATGTCACGACCATGGTTTTTTTAAAACCCACAACCGGTGGGGGCTGGCACGACTTGATCACACACTTCCTCTCGAAGAACTGATCGCATTAGCCAAGCAGCGGTCGCAGCCGCCCGCACATTGCGTCTTCAAGCGTAAGTGCATGGAGTGGGAGGGGTCCGTCCAAATGCAGCGAGCAGGCTCCATGTCAGAACCAACCACGCCACCGCAAAGGAAGTACCTATGGAAGGCAAACGCTGGCGCAACGTATCTATCTATCAAACATAATATAGGCAAGAAGCCCAGGAAGGCCCAACAAGTTCCCCAACCCCACGTTTGGGGGGGCCCTAAACAAAACCCCCCTTCTTTTCAAGGGCCTAACCATCAGCTTATGCAGCTGGACAGGTTGGCAAAGTTGGAAATACTGCTGGAGCCATGCAGGTAAGGTGATTTCCCTATCCTCTTCAATTTTAATTTAAGACAAATCGGTAGTTATTATTGTATTTTATAAATAATTTTAGGCCTGTCCCCTAAATGGGTGTTATCTGAATGAAAAGTTGTAATTATCATTCTGTTGTATCGTGTCAACATCCGCCTCACTCTCTTCTTACACTACCGTCCGAGCACTTCGATCCGCCCCGAACTCCCAGTTTCTCTACCCACGCCGGATCAGCCGCTTGATTATGTGAACCATGTCTGAGGAGCGGTGTTGCGGTCCTGCGTGTCAGTCGTAGTGCACCGACGCTCTTTTGTGTCTCCGTTTTGAATACTTGTTTTTTTGTGTGGAAATCATGCACACCCCAAATGTCCCCCGCGGCACGCGTACCACCCTCTCCTCCTGCACCCCCCCCCCCCCCCCCCCCCCCCCCCCCCCCCCCCCCCCCCCCCCCCCCCCCCCTTTTCTCTCTCTCTCTTCTCTCTCTCTCTCTCTCTCTCTCTCTCTCTCTCTCTCTCTCTCTCTACCTCTTTCCCTGAATCTACTGCAAAATAGACCAACACAACTGTATCTTTTATTATTCATTTTGTGTGTGCTGTGCATCATTTTTAATATTATTACTTGTGCATAAGTACTCCTAATGAGGGGTTTTAACATATAGCATATAAGTGCTGTGCTGTGCTCACTGACTTTACTTACACTTACTGGTATAGTCTTGCAGAAGTACCTCAAAGCCATGCCTGGGATTATTCCTCCGTGGCCTCGTGTGCTGCAATGTAGTCTCTCTCTCTGGTCTCGCTGCAGAAGCGTCTTGAGATCAGTGGAGGTTCCAAGGTTATGTGACAAAGAGCACTGAGTCAGGAGTTCTCAATGCTGTCTCTCGCTGGCCCTGTATGCAGGGGACTCTGTTGTTCTGAGCACAGCTTTTGTTTGTTCTGATCGTGACTGGTGGCGAACAAAGACACCAGACCGAACTATAGCACCCTCTTTTTTTTTCGTATCCGCTGGAAACCATTCTGAACACACCGGGGTGTTCTGAGCTCAGGTGGCCACAAAGGGATTTCTTTTTTGTATTTTTTTTATTTAGTATCTCTCGTTGTTGGACTTTTATTCAATCAAGTGCTGGTATATGTTGGGGGTCGGGGGTGTGAACAATTGCTCAGGGTTTCAGGCATGTTGTTCGGATTTTAACCAAAAAATGACACTATGGTGGAACAATCAACACCTCAAACAGTAGGAGACTCACACTGTCCCACATGGACACAAATACACGCACGCGCACACACACACGCGCACACACACACTAACACACACACACACACACGTTACAGACACACACACACATTACAGACACACACAAATTACAGACACACACACACACATTACAGACACACACACACACACTACAGACACACACACACACATAATACAGACACACGCACACACACACACACGTTACAGACACACACACACATTACAGACACACACACACACATTACAGACACACACACACACACACACACACACACACACAACACACACACACACACACACACACACACACACACACACACACACACACACACACTACACACACACACACACACACACACACACACACACAACACACACACACACACACTCACACACAATACACACACACAACTACACACAACACAACAACACACACACACACAACACAACAACACACAACACAACACACAACACAACACACAACACAACACACATTATACAGACACACTGGCACCGCCTCCTCCTCCTCCTCCTCCTCCTCCTCCTCCTCTCCAACTCATGGCCGTCCTGAACCCTGACCTTTGCTGTGGACCGTCTGGAGAACCAGCCCACGGCACCATCTGGGGAGCAGAGAGCCTTGAGCTCAGAGCAGCTCCACACAGCGTCTGGACAGCAGCTGATGAAGGGGAAGAACGGAGAGAAACAGAAAGCACGAACGAAAAGAACAAACGAAAGAAAGAGAGAAAGACAAAAGGAAAAAAAGACGACAAAACACACATTCGACTCGCCGACACTGGCAGTTTCATTTGTATTTAGCCTTTATAACCAGGTTTGTCACATTGGGATCAACAACATCTTTTACAAGGGAGATCTGGCCGAGAATAGCAGAAACACAGAGTTTCCACCAAAAAATCTACCAAACAAAATACCAAAAATGTGTTTTGTGTACTTCTGTTTGTATTCATGTTTTGTATAACTGCTGTCGGGAGAGGAGATATGTACATTTGCATATCTCTGTGTGCAGTTCGTTATCTCAGTGAGACTTGGGTTATATAACAACACAGTTAGTGTTAGCAACCCCTTATCACATGGGAACCCTGCCCATCGCTATCTGACAGGCCGAGCTATGTTCCAGCTAGGCACTCCCATCTCACTCCATGACCATGCGTCACTGGCAAATGGGATCCAAGTCATGATCTGCACAGGGTGAGGAGAGAAGAGGGGGGAGGGGGGGGGGGGGGGGGGGACGTGTCGTGTCATGTGTTTGTCGGACACGTGTCTCAGACTCGAGACTCGACGCTGGCTTTGAGTGACAGAGGCCTCGTGAGTCTTTCGTTTTCGGACGAGAGCCCAACGGCGTTCCGCCCCCAGAACAACCAACGGCCGGCGGCCAACCGCGGACCACGCCGGCCAAGCAGCACGGACCGGCAGAAGTGTGGGGGTGGTCTGCGTGGGCCGCCGAGGGCCAGGCCGGGGCCCGCTAATCGAAGCCAAAGAAACACCACACAGGCATGACCACGGACGCTGGGTCTCTGGCTAGTACGGCTTGAAACAACGGGTGTGTTTTGTCGGAAGGTCGTGGCCGTTGATCGTGCTAATTAGTTTATTTTTATTGGATATTTTTTTCATGAACATGCTGATCGATAGCAGCCAATGAACTTATTGCACCCGCTCTTATTTTTTAGATCGCCTTCTGTAAAATAAATTTGGCTGTCTGACCCATCAGCACTATGAGAGTTCAACTCATAAATGTGTTCATTTCTTTGCTTCTTGATGACTTATTGCACATTTAACATTTAACTACATTTCTTTTTTACATTGTGTTGTACTTTGGTGTGTGGCCATACATCCAAATGTTGTTCACACTGTAATTAAAAAAAACAAAAATGAGCAGCACTGTCAAACGTGAACAGTGACATAATATAGGCAGTCTCCTATATTGTGTCAAAGAAAGGTAAAAATAAGAATTGAGTAAGACTGGGTTGCATCGCCTGTATTTCCTACGGAGACTCAGATCTTTCAACGTCTGCAGGACCGTGCTGCAGATGTTCTATCACTCTGTGGTGGCCAGCGTCATCTTCTACACTGTTGTGTGCTGGGGCAGCAGGGTGAAGGCAGCCGACGCCAACAGACTCAATAAGCTCATCAGGAAAGCGGGTTCTGTCCTGGGAGTGGAATTGGAGTCTTTGGTGGAGGTCTCGGAGAGGAGGATGCTGAGTAAACTACTCAGTATTATGGACAACGCCTCCCATCCCCTGCACGCCACACTGGTGTCATACCAGAGCACCTTCAG
Source organism: Coryphaenoides rupestris (assembly GCA_002895965.2). Classification (NCBI taxonomy): domain Eukaryota; kingdom Metazoa; phylum Chordata; class Actinopteri; order Gadiformes; family Macrouridae; genus Coryphaenoides; species Coryphaenoides rupestris. Next base: position 8,375 of record PIJE02003255.1, on the reverse strand, counting down.
CCGTAGACTGAGATTACCGAGGTGCACCACAGAACACCACAGGAGGTCCTTTCTGCCTGTGGCCATCAAACTCTATAACTCCTCCCTATAACTCCCCCCTACAAGACAATGAACACAGCAATATAATGTGCAATATTACCTCTCAACATCATGTGCACTTTCCCCAGTTTTACGTGCAATATTATTAATATTATGTGCAATACTCTCTATCATGATATTATTATATTATGAATATGTTATCTCTAAATATTACCTGCAATACTACCTCTCATCATCGTGTGCAATATTCTTAATGTCATGTGCAATACCTCTTCTACATTACCTTTCAACATTATGTGCAATATTCTTAATACGTCCTCTTACCATTATTATTATTATTATCATCACAGTTGTATTACACTTCAATTATGCCAAATTGTTTTCGCAGACTGAATACCTTATATTTTATATTTCACCTATATTTTTATTCTACTAGGTACATTTGTAAATCTGTTATTTTTTTATTATTCTGTTTATTTCTCTATTGTTGTACTGTATTGCTATGCAACCTGGCACAAGAATTTCCTTCGGGATTAATAAAGTTCTAACGTATCTTATCTCATCTCTTATCTTATATATCTCCATGTAGTTGCTGCTGTTGCATTGTGACGTCCAGGTCTGTGTATTTTGTTGATTTAGCAGCGGGGCGAAAATAATTGCTTTCACCCGGCTGCTCTTCTTCAAAACATTCACGCCACTCTAGGATCGGTGATACGCTTTAAAATCATTGAGAGTGACCGTGAAACGATGCTGAAGGGGCTATGTGTAGGGTTCTACATGCATAAACAGCTTTCAATTGGCTTTTCATGAGCAGGCTGTAACTTGAACTGAAACAGACTCTAATTTGAAATTTAAACCTTCCCAGACTCTCTACTCTCTCTGTGTGTGAGTAGAGTGTCCTATTACACACAGGAGTTTGTATCATTGTGCAGTTATTTTGTGTTATTAGTTGTGTGTTGTGTAGTTAGTTTGTGTTTGCTCAATACGTGAGCTCCGGTACGCTGCGGGTTACTGAAGGCCAAAGAGGTTAGCCATAGGAAGGACTTTCTGATTCTTCTTCCACAGCGTACCTTGAAAGGAATACGGCAATATTTTTGCGATATTCATATGTCTTCGGTCTTCAGTTAGAGACTCACGGCATAAAAAAAATCTACATCCGTGAAAGACTCGCATTGCGGCTCACATTGAACAGAAACAGTTCCATAAATATGTAAGAGAAGGTGTGCAAAGCTGCCAATTAAATAAAGGCAGGGTAGGGGGTTAGGCACTTTTTTTTTTTTCCAAATTTGGCCTGTTTTGACAAAATTTTAAGGGATTTATTTGCGGGTGGAAATGGGGAAATGTCGTTTTTAGGTATTCTTCTTTTCTTTAAAAAGGGGGGGGCCAAAAGAAGGGTGGGGGTTTTCTGCAAGCGGGTTTGCTTCCCACCAGGGGTTGCAGTTAGCTGAGTGGTTATTGATTTGCGTTTTGTAAAAGGGGAGTAATTTTTTTTCCGAATTCCAAAACATAAGCTGTTAAAAAAAAAAACCAAAAATATGTATAACGGGTTTTCCATGCTTGTCTCTATGGGGAAGGTCTTCAATACTGACTGCCGCGTGGGCGGATAAATGGCTGGGCCGTTTTTGAGCAATTGTTTAAAATTTTGGGTTGTTGTCAGCGTAAACCAAGGGGGTGGGGGAACTCCAAACCCACTTTCTTGCCCCGTTTGTAAAAAACGCGGGAGTAGTTAAACCAAAAGGCAACACACAGGGGGACAAAAAGGGGGGCTTTTAGGCCTTCATATCCCCAAAAAAATGGTCGCGGGGCCATATTTCAATTCGAACCCAAACGTAAAACCCAACATTGGGAAAATTAAGATTTTCAATTGTTTTTTCGTAATTTAAACCAATTCCCAACATTTTAATTTCGGGCGCCCAAAAAACCGCCCACATTAGTGGGTAGAAAAATAGTGGAAGTTGGTTTTTTTTTGTCAACAAATTTTGGGGTCTTCCTTTTTTCCAGTTCCAAGCCCTTTGTGACCATGTTCGAAAAAAAGAAACCCCCCTTTTGGAACCCCACGTGGAAACGTCTTCCTTTCTTTCCTTTTTCTATTTTCATTTGGCAAAAAAATTTCCCCATTTTTTAGGAAAAGCAGGGGAATTTTCCTCCCTTAAAAAAATTTCAGCGCGGAAGGCTTTAATTGTGGGAGGTCCTAAAAAAAAAGTTTCCCCGGTCGAGTTGGTATTCTTCAATTAAAAAGTGGGGAAAGGGGGGCCTTCGGCAAGCGCGGTGAGGGAAGGTTTTTGGGGGGAAAAAAAGGGAAAAAGTTTTTTGCCGTGAAAAAAAAAAAAGGGGGTGTTTTTCCAATTTGGGGGGGGGACTTTCCAAAAAAAACCCCCTCTCCTCCAAAAAAAGCAGGGGGGGAGGAAAGGGGCATTAAAAATTAAACAAACCCAACAAGTGGGAATTGGCGGGGTCGGAGGTCCCCCAGCCCGGGGTAATTTAATTGGGGTTTAATTTTTTTTTGGTTTCCTTTTTCTTTGCCCCTTTGGGGTCCAGCTTTTTGGGGCGTGGTTTTTGGGCAAATGTTGTCCCTCTTCTTCCCAAATTTGGGGATTTGTAGGGGTTCTCCACCCCTTCCACCCGGTTCTTTTCTCTTTTTCCTTCTTTTTTTTCTCTTTTGGCATTCCTCCTTGTCTTTTGGATGCTTTTCCCCAGCCCCCCCCACCCTGCACCCCTAACACCCCCCCAAACCCCCCCCCCCCCCCCCCTCCTTTTCTCTCTCTCTCTCTCTCTCTCTCTCTCTGTCTCTCTCTTTCTCTCTCTCTCTCTCTCTCTCTCTCTTTCTCTCTCTCCTCTCTTTTTGTCTCTCTCTCTCTCCCTCTCTCTCTCCTCTCTCTCTCTCTCCTTCCTCTCCTCTCTCTCTCTCTCTCTCTTTGTGTCTCTCTCTCTCTCTCCCTCTCTCTCTCCTCTCCCCCTCTCCCTCTCCTTCTCCCTCTCTCTCTCCTCCTCTCTCTCTCTCTCCCTCCCCCTTCCCCTCCCCCCCTCCCCCTCTCCCTCTCTCCTCTCTCTCTCGCTCCTTCTCTCTCCCCCCTGTCTCTCCTTTCATCGTACCGTGGGCATTAGCATATTGTTATCATGGTAATCATGGGTAGCGCACTATGAGCCCCCTGGGCCCCGTAAACGTCTGTGGGATCCATCGGCCATTACATCATCACGACTCTCCCCTACGTCTGCACCGTCGTACGTCAAAGAAACGTCTGTGAACTGCGGCCTTTATGCAATTGATGGGGCGCCGAGGGCTTTGTAATACAATAGCGGTTATATAATGTAGAATGTAGACGCTGGTTATGTCCCCTGATGTAATTTGCGCTTTATGTACGGTGCTGTATGAGGGCAGTCATGAGATATCGGTTATAACTTGACACGAAACCGTGAAGCTTGTATAACTCACACACATTCCTTCTGTCTTTCTTTTTAGAGAGAGAGAGAGAGAGAGAGAGAGAGAGAGAGAGGTGGTTGCAGCAGGTTGCCGACCGTCCACCCACACTGAGCTACAGAGCCTCCCCAGGGCAGGCGCACGTTTTTCGGGCTGCTCGGCCTGCCACCCGGTGGGGCTGTGGAAGTGGGGGGGCTCGACGAGGGGATGGACCAACAACAACACAAATATAAACACTGCAACCGGACCTGAAGGTGTTTCCTATTTCTCTGTCCTCTATCCTATGTGATGCGTACTGCTGCTTATGTCTGCCATGCAAAGGAGTCAGGAGTCACCAGAAATTCTACAAATTATTATTATTATTATTATTATTATTATTAAAGTAGTAGAAGTAGGGTAGCACAATGAATTGAATATGAATCGAAATCCCAATTTTGGGATTGCAATAAACAAATACAAAAATTGTTTTAATTACAAACTGTTATCAACTCTTGCTTCATGATGATTATCTTTTATATACAGAAGGCGCCACAGCATAATAATTGAATCGATAACCTGTTAATCGCAATGAATAATTGCAATCACAATATCAGGCAAAATGGTAAATGGATTGCATTTATATTGCACTTTTATCCAAAGAGCTTTACAGTTGCCTCACATTCACCCATTCATACACCGACGGCGGTGCCAACCATGCAAGGTAACAACCAACACGTTAGGAACAGGTGGTGTCTTGCTCAGGGACACCTCGACACTTACATAGGCGGAGCCCGGGGATCAAACCAGCAACCTTTCAGTTGCCAGACAACCGCTCTTACCTCCTGAGCTACTGCCACCCCAAATAATCACAATTATCACTTTTGTTATAATCTGGAAGTCATACTTTGTAGTAGGAGTACCAGTATGGTTCTATGGTGTAGTTGTATAGTATCAGTAGTTGTTGTTGTAGTATAGTAGTAGTAGTAGTAGTGTTAGCAGCAATAGTAGTAATCGTAGTCTTGCATACTGGTTACCCCAGCAGATACAGGAAGATTGCATTCTCATTCTGAGTCATGCAGGGTTGTGACATGTCTCATCAGACCGATATAGACTTTGGCTTGAGTCATCCTCACCACTACTTCTTACTACTTACATTATATCTGTCCTCAGATGGACCTACTTGTCATCATCGAGGACATCGAAGTCTCCCCTGCACCCACGGCAAGGAACCTTGGTGTGGTACTGGATGACCGGCTGTCCTGCAACACCAACGTCACCTCTGTGGCCCGATCTTGTAGAATTGCTCTCTACAACATCCGCAGGATCCGGCCCTTCCTCACACGTGAAGCAGCGCAGATCCTGGTCCAAGCGCTCGTTATCACTCGTCTCGACTACTGCAACTCT
>PIJE02003254.1:40000-42500 GCA_002895965.2 Coryphaenoides rupestris | reverse complement strand
GAGAGAAAGAAGGAGAGGAGAGGAGTGCAGAGAGTGGGAAAGCTAGAGAGAGCGAGAGAGAGAGAGCGCTAGAGAGAGAGCAAGAGAGGATACGAGAGAGAGGATAAGAGAGAGCAAGAGAGAGAAGAGAGAGAGAGAGAGAGAGAGAGGAGCAGTTTGCTCAAACGTGCATCTCTCCCAAAGCCCGCCACTGCATACACAAGCAGAACGGACCGAGCTGAAGTCTTAAAGCACCACGCCTACCATAGAGAGACACACACACACACACACACACACACACACACACACACACACACACACACACACACACACACACACACACACACACACACACACACACACACACACACACACACACACACACACACACACACACACACACACACACACAGAAACTCACCCTCCATCGTGACGGTGGTGGCGCAGTCCTTGGAATCTTTAGGACCCTTTACTTTGAGGTTCTGACGGGAATAAAGAAAAAGGAAGACATTATAAAATGTATTTATTAATATACACACACACACACACACACACACCTCCAATAACAAATCAATAGGCATGCACCTGCACACACACACACACACACACACACAACAGATCACTCTGCTTCTTGTAACAAACCTTCATTAAATATAAATAAAGATAACTAATTGTCCATTGGCCAGCAGGGTTGTTCTAACAACGTTGCTCAAATCAATAACATTGACTTTGTGAGAGCGCCAAGGACTTCAGTTTGCTGCGTTAACGTCGTTAGATCAGCATGAGGTTGTGTTTTCTCCCACGTTGGCGAAAGGAGCTAAACTGAAGAATAATAATAATAATAATAATATTACCATACACTTTATCACTTTGCCTTTTATAACCACCAACCATCGACCACATATCAAGTCAACTTCAAATAGTCCAGCAAGGTGTTTCTCCAACAGTAGTAATATGACTTTTGTCAAGTCAAGTCAGTTTTATTAGTATAGCCCTTAATCACAGTTCCAGTCTCAGGGCTTTACAGGCCATATGATTATGGGGTCATGTGATTATGACACCCCCCCCTAGCCCTATAGCGCCCCCTTAAGGGCAAGAAACAACTCCCTTAATTAACAAGGAAGAAACCTGGAGAAGGAACTCAGAGTGGGGGATCCCTCCTCCTTCCAGGGACAGTGGCGATCGATCGATTGATTGATTGATTGATTGATTGTCGATCAAGAGTTGTGATCGGGGGCCCTGGGAAAGGGGTGCAGGCTCTCACCTCTGATATCTTCTGGAACTGCATGTTAGCTTGGCTGCACTTCTCCGCGGTCTCCAGGGCCACTTTGTAGTTGTCCACGAAGGCCTTGTACACTCCCAGCTGGCTGGCCTGCAGGACGAGGAGGAGGAGGGAGAACCACACAGTCAGGCAGGAGTCAACACACACACACACACACACACACACAACACACACACACCAACACACACACACACTCGTTAGCCATATCTCGTTAACACGGTTCATGTGATGTCACCGCCGTGTTCTTAATTGGACACACCTGAATGCAGCCGTGGTCATTGGCTTGGTGTGTGACAGCTGACCAATGAAACACAAGTTCCCTGATCTACAGACACTCAGAGATGTGAACACTTCAGCCAGGATCCACAACTAGTCTGGAAGACAAACTCCTTTCCCTTTCCGCCTTCCTTTTTTGGGAATAAACTATTTGTATTGGCTGGCCAGTAGCGTCCTCCTGTGTGGTCCTTATGTAAATACCATCAGCATCAGAAGTAGAAGACTTCCAGAGAAAAGAAATGTTCCCCAACACTTTGTAGGACGTAAACAGGACAGTTTTGGACAAAATAAAAGTGATTTTGGGGGCGTGCTTAGTCTTTAATGGCTAAAATAGAAGCCGCGCAACACAGCAGCTTTAAAATTACCCGCCGCAGCGCTTTGATAAACGGATTAAACTCGACACGCTGATCAGAATAAACCGCGGAATACGAACCAAAAAAAAAAAGCGGTCTTGCACTTTCTGCCTGAAATCCAACACACAGACGGAGGCTCAATTGACTTCCGCAAAATTGTCAAATAAGTTATTCCCCGACAAATCAAACATCACAAAAAGCAGAAGCAGAATATTCCCCCGTTTATATTAAGAATAAGTATTGCATAACACAATGAATTTCATCATCGCAATAAGCTCTGAAACAAACAGCCAACGGTGACTTGGGTGACGGTTCGGTTTACAGAGGATTTTAACGACACGTCCCCTGAATGACAACGCAATTATTTATAGCAAAGTGACAGCTTCCCATCGCGACCTAAAACCAGCCAGCAAATGAATGAGCCAACGGTCCGCAACGCTCTATACTGTATTACTATATATACTATATATTACTCACACTGATCCTACGCTAAACAGTTTGATCGGGAATAGGTTCATGATCGTCATGACCGTACAAAACAAAGTGAATCTTTCCTATCGTCTCTCTTAGGTGTTAAAGTTAATCAACACCACCGCCGTGATGGTGAACG
>PIJE02003254.1:32500-37500 GCA_002895965.2 Coryphaenoides rupestris | reverse complement strand
TGCTCATGGACACCTCCACACTTAGCTAGGAGGAGCAGGTAGGGTTAGGTGGTGTCTTGCTCAGGGACACCTCCACACTTAGCTAGGAGGAGCAGGTAGGGTTAGGTGGTGTCTTGCTCAGGGACACCTCCACACTTAGCTAGGAGGAGCAGGTAGGGTTAGGTGGTGTCTTGCTCAGGGACACCTCCACACTTAACTAGGAGGAGCAGGTAGGGTTAGGTGGTGTCTTGCTCAGGGACACCTCCACACTTAGCTAGGAGGAGCAGGTAGGGTTAGGTGGTGTCTTGCTCAGGGACACCTCCACACTTAGCTAGGAGGAGCAGGTAGGGTTAGGTGGTGTCTTGCTCAGGGACACCTCCACACTTAGCTAGGAGGAGCAGGTAGGGTTAGGTGGTGTCTTGCTCAGGGACACCTCCACACTTAGCTAGGAGGAGCAGGTAGGGTTAGGTGGTGTCTTGCTCAGGGACACCTCCACACTTAGCTAGGAGGAGCAGGTAGGGTTAGGTGGTGTCTTGCTCAGGGACACCTCCACACTTAGCTAGGAGGAGGGGGAGGAGCCCGGGAATCGAACCAGCAACCCCTCCTGTTGCCAGAGCTACTGCCGCCCATGTTGTGTCGTGTGTGTGTGTGTGTGTGTGTGTTTTAATCTTAAAAGAAGAGGACTGACAATACCATGAGGGTGGACTTGTCACAGTAACAGACGTTCATGTCGTGTCCAAACTGGGGTCAGAATTCGATTCGTCAGCATCGGAAACAAATAAATAGATAATGCTCTGGACTCATTATGGGGTAAATTCAGCTTACAACTCAAATAGTTACAACCACTGAATGTGCTTCCAGGGAACAACACAAGCAGAGCCAAGAGATCGAAGGAACCAGTCCACTGGAGAAGGAGTCGGTTTTCAGTGTATAGTTATTTACTCATCCGCTCTCCAGTAACTAACTGTGTGTTAAACCTCTACGGACGGCCCGCCGGGAGGCTCCGCCCACCAGAGTGAGTGCGAATGTTTCGGGACCACGCCACAGAGAGACGCAGGTTCGATTCCCAGTCCGACACCTGGTCACATGGCATCCATCGCATGTCTTCCCCTCTTTCTGTAAACCCACTGTCCTGTCCATATAGGCACAAAAGCCCATGAAAAAATACTATTTATATATACTTAGTATCCCTGGAGTAATAATACTGATAATGAATAATATTAGATTTATTTAGAACAGAGAGTTCAGTCTTGGACATTTTGTACAATATTTCAATATTTTGGGGTCAAAATCTTTGACCGAGGTTCGAATTCGGGCGTCCGATTTGTTCTGATCTCAGAACACTTCTGAGAATCAAACAGAGGCCTTAATCCCTAATTGTACCATTCAGGACCTTGATTTGAATTCACCGGATTGATTTGAATTCAGCTGCTACGGATAAAAAAAACGGTCGACTCAATGACCACAAGGTTCACAAGTCTCAAAATGTTCCTCAACTCGTCACTTCTGGTCGCTGTGGTAGAAACCAACCAATTGTGACACACACACACACACACACACACACACACACACACACACACACACACACACACCACACACACACACACACACACACACAGCCAAGACCCTCACCAGCTTCTGGAAGAGGTGTCCGACGGTGACCTTCTCGTCCCACTGCTGGATGCTGGGGTAGAGCGCGTCGTAGAACTCCTTGTGGATCACGAAGATGTCCTGAATCTTGTAGAAGATGGTCTCCACCTGCTGCACCGTCAGCACCGGCTGGGAGGTGGTGGCCGTGGCCTTCAGGGGACGCATGGGCTGGAGGGGGCGGAGAGAGAGGGAGAGAGGGGGGGAGAGAGAGAGAGAGAGGAGGAGGGGAGGGAGAGAGAGGGGGGGTGGAGGGAGAGAGGAGGGAGACGAGAGAGAGAGATGAGAGAGAGAGAGAGGGGTAGAGAGAGGAGACCGGGGGGGGGTGGTGATTGGACGAGAGAGAGAGGGGAGGGAGGGTGGAGAGAGGACGAGAGGATAAGTTTAAGAGTCAATCATAATAAGGCCATGAAAACCCACTAGACTCCACCAATCACACTAAAGGAACTACAAGACAAAATAAAATCACTGGAAACCAAGAAGGCCTGTGGTGTCGACGGGATCCTAAATTAAATGATAAAATTCTCAGACATCGAATTCAATGGCCGATATTTAAAACTCCTTAATGTTGTCCTCAGCTCGGGGATCTTCCCCATATTTGGAACCAAGGTCCTGATAACACCGCTTCACAAAAGTGGAGACAAATTTGACCCCAACAATTACCACGGGATCTGAGTTAACAGTAACCTTGGGAAAATCCTCTGTATGATCATCAACCACAGACTCCTACATTTCATCACTGACTATAATGTCCTAAACAAATCCCAAATTGGCTTTCTACCGAAATTATCACACAACAGACCATATTTCACCCTCAGCACCCTAATAGACCAAATAAACTAAATCAAAAGTTAATTATTCTCTTGTTTTGTTGACTTCAAAAAAGCTTTTGATTCTATTTGGCACGACGGTCTGCTGTACAAACTATTGGAAAGCGGTGTTGGAGGAAAAACCTACGACATCATAAAGTCAATGTACACCAACAACAAATGCACCGTTAAGATTGACAATCAACACACAGACTTCTTCCCCCAAAACCGGGGGTTAGACAGGGATGCAGCCTGAGCCCAACCCTCTTCAACATACACATCAATGAATTGGTGAAATCTCCAGAACAATCTGAGGGACCTGGCATCTCCCTAGGAGACACACAAGTCAAACACCTCCTGTTCACAGATGATCTGGTGCTGCTGTCTCCAACCAAAGAAGGACTACAGCAGCACCTTGATCTACTGCACAAACTCTCCCAGACCTGGGCCCTGACAGTACATCTAACCAAGACAAAAATAATGCTTTTCCAAAAAAAGAGCCAGCCTCCAGCAACACAAATATACATTCTTTGTCGATACAACTCCCTTAGAGCATACAAAGAATTATACCTCCAGTACCTTGGCCTGAACATTAGCAACACAGGTAACTTCAACAAAGCTGTAAACGACCTGAGAGACAAGGCAAGAAGAAACATCAACTTAGACATCCCAATAAAAACCATCCACAGAGAGACTCTAGACCAGGGGTCGGGAACCTTTTTGGCTGGGAGAGCCATAAAAGCCAAATATTTCTAAATGTATTTCCTTGAGAGCCATATAGTATTTGAATAAAATTTAATGTAACTTTATGCGTGCATTTTTTAAGTAAGACTAACAAAGTCCTGTGTTGTCACAATGCCACTGCTGTGGCTTTTCCTGGGTTCACAGAAGGAATGGAGAGGATCCGTGGATGTGGTAATAATAATGGTTATTTTACAGTCTCAACTTAAATAACGCGTTGATCAACACATAACTTCATATAGTCGCCCGTAGTCCGCTGGACGGTGGGATTCCAGAGGGTTTGGCGGTTGAAGTCCCTCCGGTCTTCTGTCGCCTGCCCAGCCTCTACTACGCATGCGTCATTATCGCGTTAATTACACTCATTCTCTACAGCTGCGTCACATTCCAGGCATTCCTGCCGCTCCGCTCCCCTGTCACTGCGCGACAGCGCTAACCACGCCCCCTCATGGCTCACAAAGACATACATTTTTAAAACATTCTAAATAATACTAAAACCCGATGTAAACCCGATGTAATACGAAAAATTAAACACGATGTAAACACGATTGTAAACCCGATTGTAAACCACCGATGTTAAACACGGATGTAACCCGATTGTTAAACCCGATGTAAATACGATGTAAACACGATGTAAACACGATGTAAATACGATGTAAACACGATGTAAACCCGATGTAAACACGATGTAAACCCGATGTAAACAAGCCTGGATCCTCTCTGTCTCCTCCGGCTTCTCAACTCAACTTATTTGCGCAACTCTTCTGCGCAACCCCGTCGAGTTTACCCCGTAATACCCCTATATGGTTGGAAAGCGCAGCTCCTCTGCTTTCAGAAACCGTTGGCATTTACTCGATCGCGCAAACGCTCGAGGAGTTACGGTGGTTTGAAATAGACGTGTTTTGGGAGCGCCGGCGCTCCCGTCAAAATTGTCTGGGAGCCATATGACGTCATCGAAAGAGCCATATATGGCTCGCGAGCCATAGGTTCCCGACCCCTGATCTAGAGCGATGCCCCCTCGGCCAGCTGGTTCTGGGACTCTATTCACAAAACCAAGCAGAACCACCAGACTAGATTAAACCAAATTATAAGAAAACAAAAAGAAAACCTCACGCACTGGAAAGAATCAACCAAAAAACAGAGTAAATTAGAATGCTATTTGGCCCTAAACAGACACAACGGCAGAATACCTGAGCACTGTGACCCCTGATCCCCAAACTCAGGACATCCTTGACTAGATACAGACTCAGAGAGCACAGCCTCGCCGTGGAGAGAGGCCGCCACCGGCAGACCTGGCTACCAAGAGAAGACAGACTCTGTACCCACTGCACCCAACAGGAGGTGGAAACCCAGCTACACTTCCCAACAACCTGCCACCTATACCAAGACATTAGAGATACATACTTCACACAGATCTCAAACACACAAAAGAATTAGAAAACTTAACAAACAACCAAAAACTTCCATATCTGCTGGGCGAGGTACAGGAATGTGCAAACACAGCAGCAAGATTTGTGAACTGTTGAGACATCCAACAGAATACAACCTCCATAAAGACTGTCAATCACCTGTCAATGCCACTTTATTATTATCATCATTATTTTATGTTGTATTTTTGTATTATTATTATATACTGTATATATATATGGTATATATATATCTTTTAATTTCATTTTTTTGGGGAAAAACATTTCTATTTAATTTCTTCTCATTTCTTTTTTCCTTTTTATTGTATCTTATTTTTTATATTTTTATATATTTTTTTTTACTTTTACTGTATATATATTCTTATAAGTATACTTTTAATTTACCACTTTGAATTGAATT
>PIJE02003254.1:25000-27500 GCA_002895965.2 Coryphaenoides rupestris | reverse complement strand
TGTGTGTGTGTGCCTGTGCGTGTGTGTGTGTGTGTGTGTGTGTGTTTTTCAGTGTTCCGGCTCAAAGTCAATGAGGTCTGGCCTCTCTTTCTACCCCTCCCCCTCCTCCTCCTCCTCCTCCTAGGCCCCTCCCCTTGGCCGAAACAGCCTTGCAACACACACAGAGACACACACACACACACACCACACACACACTATTTTTCAGCGACTTCCTCAATAGGTCTCTCTCAACCATCTCACTCGCTTACCCTCTCCTCTCTCTCTCTCTCTCTCCCTCTCTCTCTCTCTCTCTCTCTCTCTGTCTCTTACCCTCTCCTCTCTCTCTCTCTCTCTCCCCGTCTGTCTCTGTCTCTCTCTCTCTCTCTCTCTCCCTCGTCTGCTAATCATTGTACTGCCTGCTCACGCTGCGCTCACTTCCTGGTTTGCCTTTAGCGTGGCTTTTTCCCCCTCCTCCCTCACTTTATTGATTCTCTCCTGTCTTTCTCGCTCTCTCTCCCCCCCTCCCTCTCCTTATAGCTCTCTCTCTCTCCTAATCAATCTGCCTGGAGTCGTCAGTGCAACACACACACACACACACACACACACACACACACACACACACACACACACACACACACACACACACACACACACACACACACACACACACACACACACACACACACACACACACACACACACACACACACACACTCGTACGTCGGCTTCGTGTTATCGATGGTATACGCACAATAATAATAATAATAGTAATGATAATAATAATGACGTTTATTTGTGTCGCACCTTTAAACACAGAGTTGACAAAGTGTTGACACCGGTCACTCAGTCAGAAGTCAATATAACAACAGAAAGCAGAACAGAGAAGCCAACAACAGACCAGACAGACAGACCGTCACCCCTGCTGACCTTGGACACTGTCGCCGAGTACAGGAAATGAGATGGAAAGTCTCTCTTTCTGTCTCTCCCTCGTTCTCTCGTTCTGTCTCTCCCTCGTTCTCTCGTTCTGTCTCTCCTTCTCTCTCTTAGTCTCTATCCCTCTCTCCCCCTCTCTCTCTTTCTCCCTCTCTCTCTCTCTCCATCTCTCCCTCCCCATCTCTCCCTCCCTCTCTCCATCTCTCTCCGTCTCTCTCTCCCTCTTTCAGTCCCTCCCTCTCTCTCTCTCTCTCTCTTTCTCCCTCTCTGTCGCTCCATCCCTCTCTCTCTTTCTCCCTCCCTCTCTCTTTCTCCCTCTCTGTCGCTCCATCCCTCTCTCTCTTTCTCCCTCTCTCTCCCTCCCTCTCTCCATCTCTCTCCGTCTCTCTCTCCCTCTTTCAGTCCCTCCCTCTCTCTCTCTCTCTCTCTCTCTTTCTCCCTCTCTGTTGCTCCATCCCTCTCTCTCTCTCTCTCTCTCTCTCTCTCTCTCCTCTCTTTCTCCCTCTCTGTCGCTCCATCCCTCTCTCTCTCCCTCCCTCTCTCTTTCTCCCTCTCTGTCGCTCCATCCCTCTCTCTCTTTCTCCCTCTCTCTCTCTCCCTCCCTCTCTCCCTCCCTCTTCTCTCTCTCTCTCTCCCTCTTTCAGTCCCTCCCTCTCTCTCTCTCTCTCTCTCTCTCTCTTTCTCCCTCTGTCGCTCCATCCCTCTCTCTCTTTCTCCCTCCCTCTCTCTCCCTCCCTCTCTCTCCCTCCCTCTCTCCATCTCTCTCCGTCTCTCTCTCCCTCTCTCCCCCCGTCTCTCCCCTCTCTCTCCCTCCATCTCTCTCCCTCTCTCTCTCTCTCTCTCTCTCTACCCTGTCTCTCAGAGACACACTGAACCACATCTGTGTGACCGATGGAAGCGCTCGAGCGTTGGAATGTCCTGAACACTCCGCCCCCACAAACCAACCAACCCACCAACCCCACGATGTGGAGAAAAGCGGAACACAACGCGACTTCATTCTCACATTAAGACAATCATCTTGTGGTCTTGACTTTGCAAAGTGACAAAGCAATTTCTCTCAGGCTCACACACACACACACACACACACACACACACACACACACACACACAGTATATCTGTCCTCACCCTAACCCTACAGTAATATATTCTCAGGTATATTCCTCGCGTCAGCAGAGGAGGGAGTCTCGTCTTGTCGACTCGGCAGAAATGCGGCCACTAAACAAAGTGGAGGTTGGGGGTGACTGGGTGACTGGGTGACTGGGTGGCTGGGTGCAGGGTGGCTGGGTGGCTGGGTGGCTGGGTGCAGGGTGCAGGGTGGCTGGGTGCTGGGTGCTGGGTAGGGTGGGGTTGAGGGAGAACCTTGGCTGTCCATGAAACGCCTCCCCATTAGAATTCCCCATACTTGTGTGCGTTGCAGTAAACAGCCCACAGAGCGCGCCCGGGGACACGTTGAGCTTTACGGTCGAATTAAGGAATGACTCCTCAGCTTTTTAAAAAGATTTCCATCGCAAAGTTTATGCGCATGTAGTTTATATTACACAAAGGAGTCAGAGTCAGAGTACGTGTTCCTTTATGTGCTTACATGGC
>PIJE02003254.1:5000-20000 GCA_002895965.2 Coryphaenoides rupestris | reverse complement strand
CTTATGGACGTCACGTGGAAAAGGACGTTTATAGAATCAGACGAACGACGAGAACAGCCTCCACCTTCCACAGAAGAACCACCACCACCACCACCACCACCATCACCACCACCACCACCACAACGTATAAAGAAACATCCCCACCAACAACTGCAATAGACTTTATTAGATAACGAAAGCCGAGCTTTTGGCAATCTCCAACTTCTCGACGGGAACTTAACCAGCAGGAATACAGAACAGAAGCTCTGAATGCTTCTTCTTAAATGACAAAAGTGCGTGTGTGTGTGTGTGTGTGTGTGTGTGTGGTGTGTGGTGTGTGTGTGGTGTGTGTGTGGTGTGTGTGGTGTGTGTGTGTGTGTGGTGTGTGTGTGTGTGGTGTGTGTGTGTGTGTTGGTGTGTGTTCTAGGATCTTGAGTCTTGAGTCTTGCAGTGTTCAGATGCAGTGAGAGTCGGCGGGAGATGTTTCTCTCTGCTGTGTCCCCGTCGACACACGACTATTTTTAGTTTATTTAATTAGGTTTGGGCTTTTTATTCGGAAAGGGAAAAGCACGCCGACACAGTAACGAGCACACTAGAGCGTGAATCCTTCAACGGAGCGCTTATCTTATCTTCTCTTATCTTCTCTTCTCTTATCTTATCTTCTCTTATCTTACCTCATGTATCTTTTTACTTTTAAGATGCAGATATTTTCTGCTCTATTTTGGATATAAATGCGACATCGATGCCGAGGCGTACGGGGGCTTCACTCCTGTCACCGGGCAACTCATTGGTATTGGAGTGAGTAAGCGTTTGTGTCACCCGGGCGCGGTTGCCGTGTCGGCCCCGTCTCCCGTCGCCAAGGAAACGGGGACATCTATTGAGTTGGACAGGCGGTCGTTGGAAAGCCTCCTCTCAAGACTTGTTAACTTGAGGTTTTGCGGGGACGGCCCACAAAAAGTGAAACACAATCTCGTGACGAACAACACATCAGGGGCGGCAGTAGCTCAGGAGGTATAAGAGCGGTTGTCTGGCAACAGGAAGGTTGCTGGTTCGATCCCCGGGCTCCTCCCCCTCCTAGCTAAGTGTGGAGGTGTCCCTGAGCAAGTGTCTGAAGGGCAGCAGATGCATTTACTTTTACGCTTATTATACCGGTGGTGTTTTTAGCTAATTATCTATAACCTATAACTAAGACTAAAACAAACTCTCTCTCTCTCTCTCTCTCTCTCTCTCTCTCTCTCTCTGTCTCTCTCTCTCTCTCTCTCTCTCTCTCTCTCTGTGTCTTGGTCTCTCTGTCTCTCTCTCTCTCTTCTTGTCTCCGTCTCCTCTCTCTCTCGTTTGTTCTCTGAGCACAGGAAGTCCCCGTTAGCGGACGCCGCCGTGGTTACAAAGTGAGAGATGCTCGCGGCGGACGCGTTCGGCACAAAGGACAGTCTGTTGGCCATCCAAATGGGCTGCGGTTTATAATTAGAAGCAGCGCTGTGTGTGTGTGTGTGTGTATGTGTGTGTGTGTGTGTGTGTGTGTGTGTGTGTGTGTGTGTGTGTGTGTGTGTGTGTGTGTGTGTGTGTGTGTGTGTGTGTGTGTGTGTGTGTGTGAACTTAACAGCCAATAGCCACACGCTGCTGCTGCTGCTGCCGAAGAACAACATCTCTTATGAAGCAGGAAGAGGCCGTTTTTTGCGACCTTCCTACCTTCCTACCTTCCTACCTTGCTTTCTTGCTTGCTCACCCAAATGGTCCTCACCCCCCCCCCCCGCCCTCCTGGCTGTCTTGGCAGGGAGGCCAGTGGGCGGAGCTGAGAGGGAGGGTGGGTGGGTCAGCTGATGCGGTGCACCTGTACAGGTGTGTGTGGCCTGCAGGCTTCATTAAGGCGAACCACCTCCGTCGGCCGCTTCCCACACAGGCAGGTTGGCTCTATTGCCGTTGCTCTATTGGTTGTAATAAATATCTTATGTTTCCTTTTGATCGTGCGTGGACTCCGACCGCCGCCTCGTCGTAACGCTGCGCTAACGTCCTCGACGGGGAAAACGTTTCGTAAATGTTCCGCTTCTTAATGAACTTTGCTTTGAGAAATGGGAATCACTCACGTCCCGTATTGTATTTACCCACGGGTCCATGTATACTGCACTATATGATCGTTATCTACATGTAGTACTATCTACGTATTGTATTTACCCACGGGTCCATGTATACTGCACTATATGATCGTTATCTACATGTAGTACTATCTACGTATTGTATTTACCCACGGGTCCATGTATACTGCACTATATGATCGTTATCTACGTGTAGTACTATCTACGTATTGTATTTACCCACGGGTCCATGTATACTGCACTATATGATCGTTATCTACATGTAGTACTATCTACGTATTGTATTTACCCACGGGTCCATGTATACTGCACTATATGATCGTTATCTACATGTAGTACTATCTACGTATTGTATTTACCCACGGGTCCATGTATACTGCACTATATGATCGTTATCTACATGTAGTACTATCTACGTATTGTATTTACCCACGGGTCCATGTATACTGCACTATATGATCGTTATCTACATGTAGTACTATCTACGTATTGTATTTACCCACGGGTCCATGTATACTGCACTATATGATCGTTATCTACATGTAGTACTATCTACGTATTGTATTTACCCACGGGTCCATGTATACTGCACTATATGATCGTTATCTACATGTAGTACTATCTACGTATTGTATTTACCCACGGGTCCATGTATACTGCACTATATGATCGTTATCTACATGTAGTACTATCTACGTATTGTATTTACCCACGGGTCCATGTATACTGCACTATATGATCGTTATCTACATGTAGTACTATCTACGTATTGTATTTACCCACGGGTCCATGTATACTGCACTATATGATCGTTATCTACATGTAGTACTATCTACGTATTGTATTTACCCACGGGTCCATGTATACTGCACTATATGATCGTTATCTACATGTAGTACTATCTACGTATTGTATTTACCCACGGGTCCATGTATACTGCACTATATGATCGTTATCTACATGTAGTACTATCTACGTATTGTATTTACCCACGGGTCCATGTATACTGCACTATATGATCGTTATCTACATGTAGTACTATCTACGTATTGTATTTACCCACGGGTCCATGTATACTGCACTATATGATCGTTATCTACGTGTAGTACTATCTACGTATTGTATTTACCCACGGGTCCATGTATACTGCACTATATGATCGTTATCTACATGTAGTACTATCTACGTATTGTATTTACCCACGGGTCCATGTATACTGCACTATATGATCGTTATCTACATGTAGTACTATCTACGTATTGTATTTACCCACGGGTCCATGTATACTGCACTATATGATCGTTATCTACATGTAGTACTATCTACGTATTGTATTTACCCACGGGTCCATGTATACTGCACTATATGATCGTTATCTACATGTAGTACTATCTACGTATTGTATTTACCCACGGGTCCATGTATACTGCACTATATGATCGTTATCTACATGTAGTACTATCTACGTATTGTATTTACCCACGGGTCCATGTATACTGCACTATATGATCGTTATCTACATGTAGTACTATCTACGTATTGTATGCAAGATGCTACAGTATATCCTGCCCTATCCCTATAGATAAAGTGTGTGTAGAAGAGAAATACCTGAATATACAACTTCGCAACTTGCTGCAGTTTCTTGGAACAAGTTGCGAGCAACAGCTCTGAGTTACAGGTTAGACCTATTCTCTATGGAGTTAGATTGGACACAATCCTGAGATAAGCATCTCAATCGTGTACCTAGTGGAAGGACCATAGCAGATAGGGCTAACTGAAGCCCTTGTGTAACTCCCTCACATTTTTTTGTTCCGTTTCTAGTTTGGAACCTTACTATTTTGGTTCCTACCTGGAAATATTTCTGCCACGCCAGTGTTTCCTCAGGTCTTAAAATCATATGCTGCATGTATTCATTATCTATACTTGTCGTTTATGTATTTTATTATTCCTCAATCGTTACGATAAACTCTGTTTACATTCTCCACAGGTTGGTCTCACTGGATCACTCACAGAGAGGAGGTGAGAAATTCATATACAGCTCCGCTAATGTGACTACCACTCTGATGCACTCTATTGTTAGTCTTACTCCCTCAGCCGAGGGGTGCACGCACTTGACATCACTTTGAGGATCTGTCGATTTCATACTATTACAATGACGCATGGATGACTTAGATGTGTAGATAGCACTTATTCTACGTCATCGATAACACTTGCTCGCGAGTAGAACATATGAGTTCGGGAGCAAAGCGCTGTCTCCAGCGTGACGGTGTTGTCGTTGTTGTCGCTTGTGTGTGTGGTGATGGAGTAGTTATCGCGAGTGATCCGTTGTGTTGGTGTGTGTTGTAGGGTAGAATCTGGTCCGCTGAGCTGAGCCTCGTGTATGATGTTTAGTTGTGGAGCCATTGTTGAGACGTCAGTGAAATCGACCTGATCTCGGTATGAACGTCAGTCTCGGAGGTCTGCGACTGCCTCTACCGAGTGCCTGTACCAGAAGAATAGGCTGTGTCCAGGGATGTCGGCAGCTCCGTGGCCGGGGTAAAGAACCATGAGACAGACACAGAATTGTTACCGTCATCCACTCCTTGCCTGATGAGGACGGGCCAGGTCTTAGCGTCTACCTTACGTTCTAAAGAACAAGAATGAAAACAAACAAAATACCCATTATAAGTATACTGTATGTTTCATAAAATGATCTTCAATCCAAAGTTCATCATTTTCAAATGGTCTTTACTGAAAATTATGAAAATCCTTTAAAAAAATCTAAAAGCAATGGTAGAAATGTGACAATATTGTCTGCTGTATCGGTCCACTATGTGCAATGTATGCACAACTAGGCATACACAGTTATATTATTTTAATATAGACATAAATATAGACATTTCCTGACTCCCCAGACCAACTCCAGCTTGCATACAGACCAAACAGGTCTGTGGACGATGCCATCTCCCTGACACTACACACTGCCCTGGAACACCTAGACAGGAGGGACACCTAAGTCAGACTGTTGCTTATTGACTTCAGCTCTGCGTTCAACTCCATCGTTCCCTCCAAGCTGATCCTGAAACGGAGGGACCTAGGCCTGGGCACCCCCACCTGCAACTGGATTATGGACTTCCTGACAAGGCAGGCCTCAAGTGGTGACCATTTGTAGCAACACCTCATCCACTCTGGTCCTCAACACCGGAGCGCCACAAGGCTCCTGCCTCAGCACGCGGCTGTACTCTCTTTTCACACATGAGACAGGCAGTCTCACTGTACTGTACTGCACTGGTCACTTATCATTGTACTTTATCATCACAGGTTGCTGCTACTATCTACTAGTTACCATTTTTTATGCTAGGATAAGAATATTACTATGCTGCACACAGACACTTTTAATACATTTTTGCATTACTAGTTCACTTGACACTTTTTACTTTTACCGTACTTATTAGGTACTATATTACTACTTGTTGTTTTAGTAGTTATGTTTATATACTTGTTACTGTACTGACTAGGTACTATTACTAATTGTTTAGAGATTAAACGGCTCTTGTTTACTCGAGGAACTGGATGAGACTGGAGGTACTGTCTAACTCCAATTACTGAATTCATGATGCTCTTAACGTAGTTAGAGCTTGTATCAGAAATATGCGCAGCGCGCAGAGGATGGTTAAGAAACTCTCCGCGAGCTGACCTCAGCAGTAGCTGAAGCGTGTCTTGACTCGCAGAATGAATAGCGGGCTTGTAACACTAAAGCTATATCAGATGAGCGCTGTTCACATTCTACATGGTCGTGTAGCAGTCACTCGAGCCTTCCGTTTGAGGTCGTGTGCAGCATCCGTTCCTTCATCTTCCCCCATGGTCAGTAGTCGAAGCCTCAACTGTCTCTCACCTGCATGAGACCCCGCCCCCAAACCCTTCCTTCATCACCTTCACCGTCTTTGTGTCGTTTTCTATGATTATGATGAACTCGTTTTACTCTTAAATGAATATGTAATGAATGTATAACACATAGACAAGTTCCACGTGAAACTTGAGGATTCTGGGACCGTAAATATGCCTGGGCCTACAATATGAAAATGTAA
The DNA here is from genome assembly GCA_002895965.2 of Coryphaenoides rupestris. Classification (NCBI taxonomy): domain Eukaryota; kingdom Metazoa; phylum Chordata; class Actinopteri; order Gadiformes; family Macrouridae; genus Coryphaenoides; species Coryphaenoides rupestris. Next base: position 13,861 of record PIJE02003254.1, on the reverse strand, counting down.
ACAACTGGCTAGTGGCGTGAGCGGTAGGCAGTGGAGAAGAATCCGAGGAGGAGAGAAACTATGTCGAGCAGTCAGCGCCCAAACCAGTCAAATACCTTGCTCTTATGAGCACGCAGAGAGAAATAGCTGGCAACTACCCTCTACGAAATGTATCCTCGTGAGCACTAGCGCTGTGCCTCCTACCCTCTTCCCTTCGGCACCTTCACTCCGCCATACGTATCACCTATCGCGCAATCGTCGCTACTGCGCGTGATGTTATGCCCATCTGCTCCACTTTGTCACTCTCTGCTTTCACTTCCCTCACTTGACACATGCTATCACCTACACTGCACATACTCTAGAACTCTGAACCTAGCTCCTCCAGTTTGATATGAGTTAATAATTTCCCAGGTTGCAATAGACCGTCGCGAGTTCTCACAAAATCTCGCTTGAGTTACACTCCACTAACTAACCACTCGACTATCCTTCGCGTGTTGCGATAGTGACAGTCGGCACGTTGTACACTATCGCACGTCCCACTGTGTTTTCGAGTGATCAGTGACCACATGCGTCGTCTCCTCGAGACACGATCATAAGCACTCTCGATGCAGATCGTGTAATCGAGAGAATGTTGCATGCGCGAGAGAGTTACTATATCAACTAGGAGAAAACGCAAATCATGTGAGAGTTGTAGTCATAGAGGCCTGCCTGCATAAAGTGAGAAGGTCAATGTGCAAATTTGTGCTAAACGCGATGACTTATTGTAGCTGTGCCTGTCGCCGTGCGTCGTGTGTGACGAGCATGCATGTGTGTGCAAGTCTTGCAGTTGTCGGTGCTAGTTGATTTGCACTTGTCCACAAATGCGTGTGTGCGTGTGGTGTGTGTGGTGCGCGACTGCTATTGTTCTGTGATGAAACAGTGCGGAGCAGTTGTGATTGTTGTGTGACAGGAACTCGTGTGTGTGTCGTGGTGATGCGGTAGTCCCATCCGCAGGAGTCTTCTAAGTTATTGCAGACAGAGCATGGTGCTCTACGCGTAGACTCGGAGTGGAGAGCCGGCAGGACTATCGCACGTTTCTATACGCACGCTCCTCCTCCTCTCCTCATCCTGCGCATTGTTAGCCTTACTTGCCCATGGCCCCCCATTTATGGAGTTTACGTCGAGTTGGAGGAGTGTCTTCTTTCTTAGTCAGTGCAGCTGTCGACGCACCAGAGAGAGTGCGGAGCTCGCATACGAGCGACAGAACACGCTGCTAAGGCTGTCGCTACCAATATAGCTTGCGCAAATTGAAGGAGTAAGTAATCACGAGTGGTCCTATCCTTGCTTGAGATGTTCGAGGTGTGTCAAGTCGAATCGCGCCTGGTTTCCGCTTAAAGAGAGTTGCACCGTATTAGGAACTGGTGCTCTCTTACGAAGATTGGGTATTTATGCTAGTGTGCTAAGTTCGATGCAAGATCTAGTCTTAGCAGCGGTCCATGGCAATACAACAACGAAGGAGGAGGAGAGAACGTGATCACCAAGCTCTACGAGGCACCACTCACACACACACCAGGACCCGAACAGCCATTGAGAACAGCTGACTCTACCCTATCTAACTCTCTACAGAAGCCAAGCCACATTGAAATTAAAGAGTTGCTCCTAGAAGTCAACCAACGATGCTTGTAACTCCTTCCACATTTCCTGAAGCCACATCGTCTATCTTAAGACAAGTACACCCTCCAGTCTTTAACTTTAGAGCAACGCAACTTAAATAGTGCCCAGAAGTCAAAACAATGCGCCTATGCATCTTATCTTAAAGACAAGTACACTTCTTGGAGATAAACAATAAATATGTTCCAAGATGTTCCTCTGCTCATCATGTGTGTTATCGGTTAATTGTCAACACATAGACACTTTGTGTGTCAAAGGATACTGCATCATGAGTTTGCAGTTCTTTGGGAAGCCACAAAATGATTGGCCTCAGAAGAAAGGTCTGCACAAAGCCTTGTTGAGGGACGGTTTCTTGGATGACGGAGGCATCTGCTTTATCTTATGTTTTTAAAACAGATCAAAATGTAGCACAACCCAAGCGAAAAAGATTGTTCAATGTAAACTTGAAAATAGGTCATCATGTTGAACGTGTACAAAAAATAAGGATAATCATTTTGCTCTGCTTTTAGGAGTATTTGTATACAGTAGACTTATATACAATCATTTAAAGTAAACTTTTCATAAGAGCATTGTACAGTATACTTTTTCAGATCATAGATTGCACACTATTAGTGGGACTTTGTGAAGTGTACTTTAATAAGACATAAAGTTACAGAAATAAAGTGACACATACAGTACATAAAGTTCATGGATAAAATCATCAAAGTGCAATAACAAAGTTCCAAATACACTGGTGACATAATCAAAGTGTACGTTCAGTGTATTAGCACACACACGCACACACACACGCATGTATGTAAGCGCGGCGACTCCGAAACACACGTCGAACCGTTTAGAGCGAGGACGCCATGTCAGCTCGGCGGCGACGTCGAAGTAAACCGGATCGCCTTCCAAACGAGGAGCGAGGGATTAGGAAATCAATACGAGCGGCGGTCTGTCACACTGGGACACGGGGGCAGGTGGAGGAGGAGGAGGAGGAAGAGGAGGGAGGAGGGGAGGACGAGGAAGGGGAGGAGGAGGAGGAGGAGGAGGAAGAGGAGGAGGAGGAGACCGCGTCCACGTCCATTCGATTTGGATATTGCTGCTGTACTTGAAGATATTTTATGTTTGGGCCGACTGTTGCTGTTTTTACATTTTCATATTGTAGGCCCAGGCCTATATTTACGTATTTTTTCCTCAATAGTTTCACGTGGAACTTGTCTATGTGTTATACATTCATTACATATTCATTTAAGAGTAAAACGAGTTCATCATAATCATAGAAAACGACACAAAGACGGTGAAGGTGATGAAGGAAGGGTTTGGGGGCGGGGTCTCATGCAGGTGAGAGACAGTTGAGGCTTCGACTACTGACCATGGGGGAAGATGAAGGAACGGATGCTGCACACGACCTCAAAGAACAGCGTCATCTGTGTTAGTGTTCAGCCGTTCAGCCGGTCAGCCGTTCAGCCGGTCAGCCGGTCAGCCGGTCAGTCAGTCAGTCAGTCAGTCGAACGCTGGTGAGCCCATGCGATGATCCAGTCCTCGTTAAACGTTCCTAAAAAACGTCTCTCCCAACGTTTCCCTTCCAAACTCAGCAGCAGCAGCAGCAGCAGCAGCAGCAGCAGGAGGACGACGACCGCCTCGTTCTTTCTGAATCCTCGGTCACCGCGACGGCGTTTCTCCTCGACACTCGTAAGCGACGCGGCCGACGCTACCGAGAGGTTACGAATGAATGGCTCCAATATATACACGAGTCAGTCGTGGACGTTTCCCTGAACACACGGTCTGGTACTTCCTCACGGAACAACGGAAAAGCAAAGTCACGCGGCACAGCTCCGAACAATCATTTGCATACAATACGTAGATAGTACTACATGTAGATAACGATCATATAGTGCAGTATACATGGACCCGTGGGTAAATACAATACGTAGATAGTACTACACGTAGATAACGATCATATAGTGCAGTATACATGGACCCGTGGGTAAATACAATACGTAGATAGTACTACATGTAGATAACGATCATATAGTGCAGTATACATGGACCCGTGGGTAAATACAATACGTAGATAGTACTACATGTAGATAACGATCATATAGTGCAGTATACATGGACCCGTGGGGAATACAATACGTAGATAGTACTACATGTAGATAACGATCATATAGTGCAGTATACATGGACCCGTGGGTAAATAACAAATACGTAGATAGTACTACATCGTAGATAACGATCATATAGTGCAGTATACATGGACCCGTGGGTAAATACAATACGTAGATAGTACTACATGTAGATAACGATCATATAGTGCAGTATATCATGGACCCGTGAGGTAAATACAATACGTAGATAGTACTACACGTAGATAACGATCAATATAGTGCAGTATACATGACCCGTGGGTGAATACAATACGTAGATAGTACTACATGTAGATAACGATCATATAGTGTAGTATACATGGACCCGTGGGTGAATACAATACGTAGATAGTACTACATGTAGATAACGATCATATAGTGCAGTATACATGGACCCGTGGGTAAATACAATACGTAGATAGTACTACATGTAGATAACGATCATATAGTGCAGTATACATGGACCCGTGGGTAAATACAATACGTTAGATAGTAACTACATGTAGATACGTCATATACGTGCAGTATACATGGACCCCTGGGTAAATACAATACGTAGATAGTAACTACACGTAGATAACGAGTCATATAGTGCAGTATACATGGACCCGTGGGTAAAATACAATACGTAGATAGTGACCTACATGTAGATAACGATCATATAGTGCAGTATACATGGACCCGTGGGTAAATACAATACGTAGATAGTACTACATGTAGATAACGATCATATAGTGTAGTATACATGGACCGTGGGTAAATACAATACGTAGATAGTACTACATGTAGATAACGATCATATAGTGTAGTATACATGGACCCGTGGGTAAATACAATACGTAGATAGTTACTACATGTAGATAACGATCATATAGTGCAGTATACCATGGACGCGTGGGTAAATTACAATACGTAGATAGTACTACATGTAGATAACGATCATATAGTGCAGTATACATGGACCCGTGGTAAATACAATACGTAGATAGTACTACATGTAGATAACGATCAATAGTGCAGTATACATGGACCCGTGGGTAAATACAATACGTAGATAGTACTACACGTAGATAACGATCATATAGTGCAGTATACATGGACCCGTGGGTAAATACAATACGTAGATAAGTACTACATGTAGATAACGATCATATAGTGGTAGTATACATGGACCCGTGGGTAAATACAATACGTAGATAGTACTACATGTAGATAACGATCATATAGTGCAGTATACATGGACCCGTGGGTAAATACAATACGTAGATAGTACTACATGTAGATAACGATCATATAGTGCAGTATACATGGACCCGTGGGTAAATACAATACGTAGATAGTACTACATGTAGATAACGATCATATAGTGCAGTATACATGGACCGTGGGTAAATACAATACGTAGATAGTACTACATGTAGATAACGATCATATAGTGCAGTATACATGGACCCGTAGGTAAATACAATACGTAGATAGTACTACATGTAGATAACGATCATATAGTGTAGTATACATGGACCCGTGGGTAAATACAATACGTAGATAGTACTTACATGTAGATAACGATCATATAGTGCAGTATACATGACCCGTGGGTAAATACAATACGTAGATAGTACTACATGTAGATAACGATCATATAGTGCAGTATACATGGACCCGTGGGGTAAATACAATACGTAGATAGTACTACATGTAGATAACGATCATATAGTGCAGTATACATGGACCCGTGGGTAAATACAATACGTAGATAGTACTACATTTAGAATAACGATCATGATAGTGCAGTATACATGGACCCGTGGGTAAATACAATACGTAGATAGTACTACATGTAGATAACGATCATATAGTGCAGTATACATGGACCCGTGGGTAAATACAATACGTAGATAGTACTACATGTAGATAACGATCATATAGTGCAGTATACATGGACCCGTGGGTAAATACAATACGTAGATAGTACTACATGTAGATAACGATCATATAGTGCAGTATACATGGACCCGTGGGTAAATACAATACGTAGATAGTACTACATGTAGATAACGATCATATAGTGCAGTATACATGGACCCGTGGGTAAATACAATACGTAGATAGTACTACATGTAGATAACGATCATATAGTGCAGTATACATGGACCCGTGGGTAAATACAATACGGGACGTGAGTGATTCCCATTTCTCAAAGCAAAGTTCATTAAGAAGCGGAACATTTACGAAACGTTTTCCCCGTCGAGGACGTTAGCGCAGCGTTACGACGAGGCGGCGGTCGGAGTCCACGCACGATCAAAAGGAAACATAAGATATTTATTACAACCAATAGAGCAACGGCAAAAAAAGCCAACCTGCCTGTGTGGGAAGCGGCCGATGGAGGTGGTTCGCCTTAATGAAGCCTGCAGGCCACACACACCTGTACAGGTGCACCGCATCAGCTGACCCACCCACCCTCCCTCTCAGCTCCGCCCACTGGCCTCCCTGCCAAGACAGCCAGGAGGGGGGGGGGGGGGGGGGGTGAGGACCATTTGGGTGAGCAAGCAAGAAAGCAAGGTAGGAAGGTAGGAAGGTAGGAAGGTCGCAAAAAACGGCCTCTTCCTGCTTCATAAGAGATGTTGTTCTTCGGCACACAGCACACACAGCGCACAGACACACACACACACACACACACACACAACACAGATACACACACACACACACACACACACACACACACACACACACACACACACACACACACACACACACACACACACACACACACACACACAGCGCTGCTTCTAATTATAAACCGCAGCCCATTTGGATGGCCAACAGACTGTCCTTTGTGCCGAACGCGTCCGCCGCGAGCATCTCTCACTTTGTAACCACGGCGGCGTCCGCTAACGGGGACTTCCTGTGCTCAGAGAAACGGACGACACACAAACACGGCGAGAGAGAGAGAGAGAGACCAAGACAGAGAGAGAGAGAGAGAGAGAGAGAGAGAGAGAGAGAGAGAGAGAGAGAGAGAGAGAGAGAGAGAGAGAGAGAGAGAGAGAGAGGGGGTTTGTTTTAGTCTTAGTTATAGACTATAGATAATTAGCTAAAAACACCATCGGTATAATAAGCGTAAAAGTAAATGCATCTGCTGCCCTTCAGACACTTGCTCAGGGACACCTCCACACTTAGCTAGGAGGGGGAGGAGCCCGGGGATCGAACCAGCAACCTCCCTGTTGCCAGACAAACCGCTCTTATTACCTCCTGAGCTACTGCCGCCCCTGTTGTGTTGCTCGTCACGAGATTGTGTTCACTTTTTGTGGGCTGTCCCCGCAAAACCTCAAGTTAACAAGTCTTGAGACCGCCTGTCCAACTCAATAGATGTCCCCGTTTCCTGGCGACGGGAGACGGGGGCCGACACGGCAACCGCACCCGGTGACACCAACGCTCACTCACTCCAATACCAATGAGTTGCCCGGTGACAGGAGTGAAGCCCCCGTACGCCTCGGCATCGATGTCGCATTGATATCCAAAATAGAGCAGAAAATATCTACATCTTAAAAGTAAAAAGATACACGAGGTGAGATAAGATAAGATAAGATAAGAAGAAGCATAAGAGAAGAGAAGATAAGAGAAGATAAGATAAGCGCTCCGTTGAAGGATTCACGCTCTAGTGTGCTCGTTACTGTGTCGGCGTGCTTTTCCCTTTCCGAATAAAAAGCCCAAACCTAATTAAATAAACTAAAAATAGTCGTGTGTCGACGGGGACACAGCAGAGAGAAACATCTCCCGCCGACTCTCACTGCATCTGAACACTGCAAGACTCAAGACTCAAGATACACACACGCACGCTCTCTCACACACACACACACACACACACACACACACACTCAGGATGTGCAGTGAAGTGAAAAGTGCAGCAGAATGTGCGAATGAATATGACGACAGATAACAGAATCTGGGATCAGAATCTGAATATTTACAGTAAAGTAGACCAGCAGAAATGAGAATTATTAAAAGAAAATATATAAAAGGCAGTATAAACATGGCAACAAAAAAAAGACCGATCTTATTGATTCCGTTTCTGACTTCATAATTAACATGTTGATGATGATGATGGGTTCACCATGATGAGTGTGAATTGAATCAAACAGAGTACGCCGCCATCTCTCGCTCCTCGGTGTGACCTGAGACGTGTGTGGAGGTCACGGGGGGGGCGGTGCCAGACAGAGAGACCGGGGGGTGGGGTGGAGGTGGTGGTGGACCACAGTCAGTGAGCTGTCAGGACCCCCGCGGTGCTGGTGGTGGTGGTGGTGGTGGTGGTGGTGGGGTCTAGAGAGAACCACCCAAACTAAACTGCTGTCCGAGGTCACAGCAGAGCCATTTCGATTTAAAGGCGTTTGGCCGATGCTTGTTGTGTCCAAAGCGACGGACAATAAGTACATTTGTAGAAAGAGAGACGGCAACATACCGCTGTGGTACGTACAGTAAAGATAAGAAGAGAGCAGGTTCATAACTGCAAGGTTAATAGAACGAGTTTCATAATTGCTCGGTTGCCTGCATAATATCTGAGATAAGAGCAGACGTGCCGTTCTGAGTGCATTACCAACATCTAAGAACATACAATATGCTCAACAATGCTAAGAACTATTAATAATAAGTTAGTGCGAGGGTTAGGAGAGGGAAGGCGCAGGTGAACTCTGAACTTGAGTCTCTTGCAGAAGCCGACCCATTACTGACGGCCGGGCTGAAGGAGGGCGGGAGAGGCGGGGAGGGTTGTGCTAATTCTCTCCATCGACCTGTGGGTGGGCGCTGTCATTTACCACTGGCTGGCTCTGTCTGAGTGGACTGGTTAGCAACATTAGCCACAACACAACACACACACACACACACACACACACACACACACACACACACACACACACACACACACACACACACACACACACACTCCCTGCCCCTGTGACAGCAACAGACGTGCTATAACTCAAGAGGATCACTTGGGTGTTCGATGAGGTCGTCTCGGTAAGGAGGAGCCTGGGGTTAACGGCTGGTCATGGCTTCTTCTTGGGGAGGAGGAGGAAGAGGAGGAGGAGGAGGAGGAGGCTGGGAGAA
>PIJE02003253.1:0-23958 GCA_002895965.2 Coryphaenoides rupestris | reverse complement strand
GAGGGGGGGGGGTGGGTATTTGGTCCACCCTCAATGCTGACTCCGTGGACATGGACACTCTTGGTTGGTCTTGGTTATGTCATGGAATCTCCTATCAGTTGTAGTAACGTACACGTTATCGGAAGCTGAATCTGGTGGGAGGGGGTGGGGAGACCCCCGTGAAATACACACACACACACACACATACACACACACACACACACACACACACACACACTGAGCGAGTGAAAGCCTGCACCTGCTGCTTCCACCTGTGTGTGTGTGTGTGTGTGTGTGTGTGAGGGGCAGAAAAGATCAAATTGGACTGACTGTATTTGCATGCACAAAGGAGTGTGCATTGTGTTTAGGGCGTGTGTGTGCGTATGTGTGGTAGGGTAGGGCTCAGAGTGGCTCCAGCTAGATCCGCTTACAGCACCTCACACACGCACACGCACACACACACACGCACGCGCGCGCACACACACACACACACACACACACACACACACACACTAGAAGAGCGGTAAGACAGGCCGTTTATTCGACTCTGTAAACATCTCAACGTCCAAAACAAAAAAACAAAACGCTCTCACTCAGATTTCTGCTGTTTCACATGTGGAGTTCATAGGTCAGATGGCCATGAGTGGATGGTATTAATGACCATGAAATGCTTGCATTGGAGGCATCCTGGGCATCAACTGTGCATCACACATAGCAAATGTAAGAAACTTGCAAGAAAGTAAGGAAGACTCCCAGGTCAGATGTCAGTCTAGCCTTTAATCTACCATGGTCCTCATATGTGACACATTATCAACTATCAGAGTTCCATCATATAATGAGTAGGAGTAGTCGTAGTAGCAGGCCTGAATCCACATAATCATCACCAAAGAAGACCTTTGACCTGTGTGCATATGTGTGCACGTATGCATGCGTTCTTGTGTGTACGCACACTGGTCCGTGCATGTATGTGTGGGCACGTATATGCATGCGTGAGTGTGTGTGAGGTATACAGTATGTGTGTGTGTGTGTGTGTGTGTGTGTGTGTGTGTGTGAGACGTGTGTGTGTGAGACGTGTGTGTGTGAGACGTGTGTGTGTGTGTGTGAGACGTGTGTGAGACGTGTGTGTGTGTGTGAGACGTGTGTGAGACGTGTGTGTGAGACGTGTGTGTGCGTGTGCACGTGTTTGCTCAAGTAATGGAAAAGCTGGGCCCTTCACCGGCACTATCACCTGGTTTCCTAGGAGCCCCCAGAGCAGCTGCAGGGGCCCAGCTGTGTACTCTGTACTCTGTGGGCCAACCAACCCTCAAGTGCTCCACATTTAATGAACTCTGTCTCATATCCACTATTGGTACAGTAGCCTGTTGCTTGGTCACAATTCATTACAGTGAGCGTTGAAGATGATAGCCCGAGGTTGGTTTTATTGTGGTGTTTTAATGACCGAGGGGGGGGGGGGGGGGGGTGTTGAGGTGGGAATCGTAGTCAATGGTGAGCAGGGGTTCAGGTTACCGATGAAGCAGTCCACTGGGCGTACCACTTAAAGGGGGTATGGGCGGGAGATGTATCCGATGTACCAGTGCGAGTTCAAAAGAGGTCCAGAAGTCCAGGCGACAATGAAGGGGTCCAAAAACACGGGAGGTCGGTCAGTCAGTCAGAATATCAAAGTTGAATCTGATCATGGATGGAAGAATGCTCAGGTACGTATGTAGCAGTGTGTTCTCACGTGTCCGGAGACACGGTAGTTGGAGTGGTCATGTGACACGATTGTTCATTAACATGAAGCCATTTGTTTCCTGGTTTGGATCTCCAACCAGGCAAGGCAACTGCAGAATAATAAGGTGCCGCTTGACATGCCTCCTCGAAACGTTTCCTCTTCAAACGGCCCTCGTATTTTCCCGCCAGGCGTGGTGTTGATTCAGCCTGGTTCTACCAGTCTATCTGGCAAGGTCTTTGCAATCCCGTCTTTGGCTGTAAACAAGTTGACTTGAGCAAGCCAGGCCTTGATTGGCTGAACACTTTCAGCCAATCAGATTAGTGTAATGACAGCCAGGAAGCAAGTTTATAAATTGCTGCTTTCGGAAGGCAGGAGAACAGAAGCACACCTCTGATGTTATTCCAGTGCACGTTTATGTTTCATTGCTGTTATTATAACATCTATACCTGCTAAAAACTACAACCGATATACGTCCGTCTTTGGGAGATGACAACATCGAAGTGCGCTTTCCGTGCTTCCAAAACGTTTCCGAACCACGGCACCCCTTTACCAGTGTTAATTTCGTTAACGAAATGTTTGACGAAAAATATGCGTTAACGACCTTTTTCGCATGACTAAGACGTGACGTTGACGTGACGAAAACGGATCTTTGAAAATAAAAACTGTGACTAAATCTATTTTTACTTTCGTTGACGAGACGAGACGAGACGAAAATGTTAGTGGTGGACGAACGGACATTCAAAATTGAATGAATTATTAAAGAGTTTGATTCCAAAACGCGATAAGCGCCATTTAAAAAAAAAAATAAAATGGTTTCCGCAAAAACGCCGACAAACCGGCTAGTTTCTCTGCATTATATTATGATATTATATATTAACTATATTATATATATATTCCCTTTCTTTCCAAACTGTGATAAACGCCACGGCAGATTTTCAGGCAGACTCAGATATATCCGCTCGGCCAATCACAGCGCGCCATTCCCGTGACTTAACTAGCCTAGTGACAGCTGTCAAAGTCCTGTCAGAGACAACACACACACACACACACACACACATATCGTAAGAAGATTTTAAGTGAAATTATTCATTTGAAATGAAATAATGAATAACTTTGATGGACAGAGGAGCCGGTGGTTGTTTCTACAGTGGGAAAAAAACAAAACCATCAAAAGATCATCATAGACGGGAGAATTGTGAAGAAAATGCACATTCCTGCGGTGGTTCGCTAGACCTTATTAAGACGCAGAAGCGCCTGGTCCTGTTCAACTTTAGTTGAATGAGCGTAGAAAGACTGGACGTTTTGATCAAGATCACCAGCAATGAGCTGATCAGCGTGACTACAGTCCGTCTTCTTGGTGTGTGTGTTGCCGGCGATTTCTTGCACACACACACACACACACACACACACACACACACACACACACACACACACACACACACACACACCAATAAGACGGACTGTAGTCACACTTATCAGCTCATTGCTGGTGATCTTGATCAAAACGTCCAGTCTTTCTACGCTCATTCAAGTAAAGTTGAACAGGACCAGGCGCTTCTGCGTCTTATAACAGTTAATAAGGTCCAGCGAGGAGGGGGGGGGGCAGGCGCGCATTGTCGGGTTTTTATCAATCAGATGAATGCATCAAATCTTCGCGCAGTATGTCGATCTATGCAATACATCATTAGAAGGATACCCGGTCTGTTGTTCACAGCAGTTCCGCTCATCTTATTTTTTAAATGTGACTAAAACTAGACTAAAATATTCTGAGTTTCCGTCGACGAAAACTAGACTAAAACTAAGAAGGATAAAAATGACTAAATGTGACTAAAACTAATATGCATTTTCGTCTAAAGACTAAGACTAAATCTAAAATAGCTGCCAAAATTAACACTGCCCTTTACGATGATTTTTTTTCCAATCCACCCAAGCACATTAACTAAAAGACATGCTTGCTAACCACCTGTTAGTATATACCACACCATGCGTGGGTTTCCACTGTGTCAGTGGTTTGTTGCTTTGTTGTTGTTTGCTTTGTTGTCTCACCCTGATGTCTCTCTCAAGTCGTTGCAGAAATGCATATTGGAGGCTATCTAATATTTCTAATTCGGCTATATGCATTTTATCTGTGGCGGATTATAATATGTTTCTTGTTACATATTTTAAAATGTCCTTTGATTATATGTGGTGGAAAATTAAGGCTCATCAAACTATTCTTTGAAAAATCTAAATTTACTGGCGGTTATTTTACAAAGATCAGTTTTTCTCAAGTCTTTTCAGGTGCGTGTGTGTGTGTGTGTGTGTGTGTGTGTGAGTGAGGGGGATGTCGGGTGTCACACATGAATAGGTGCACACCTACCTGGTACGTCAAGACTAAGATGACTACAAGTGAACTGTGGTTGAAGGGCTGTGTGCAAAACGTGATCACACCTGTGTGTGTGTGTGTGTGTGTGTGTGCATGTGTGTGTGTGTGTGTGTGTGTGTATACAACCCCAGACTGTACCTCCCCATCAAACTGCCAACTCCGCAATTATGCATTTGATGAGTTTGACGCATATCTGCTATGTGCATATCTCCTGTGTCTTTTGTCTCTACCCCTGCGCTCTTTGTGTGTGTGTGTGTGTGTGTGTGTGTGTGTGTGTGTGTGTCAGGTCAGGTGTATGTGGTTACAGAGTTGATAAAGGAACCTTTGCAGGCCTCAGGGAAGGAAGGAATTAAAACGGGTGGGTGGAGCCTCCCTCCGTTGCTCCACCTTCACTCTTAATCCACCTTCTCCCACATGAAGTGCTTGTTTCTACCCCCCCATACCAAACCATTTCTTAGCCTTTATACCATCCTTTTCCCCTCTCTGTCCCCCAGGTTCCGACCATACATGAACATACTCAACTTTTTTTACTTACCCCGTGTGGATTCCCTAAAACGAAACCACGTGAAATGCCACAGGCCTCACGCTGCTGTGTGATAATGCAGATTTACTGCCACGCCACAGAGCTTAAAGCACACCACCCTGCAGTGGGCAGCATACTTCAAAAAGAAGAACCACGTTACATTCTTCTTTTCGCCTTTGCGGACAATCTTGTATGATAGTCAATGTGCTTTCCTCGGGTTTTAACCTTATCACGCCATTAGTCGTTCGAGTTGTGGGGTCTCCATGGAGACGGGGAATCAGAATTCCGTTAGGACTACCGGAAGAAAATTTGAATTTCTGACCAATCACACACATCGTTTGCGTCGTCAACTCACACAAGATTTCGGCACAACAAGTATGTTGCTGCCTGCTGGAGGCCACCCCCCCGCGTGCTCCACAGCTACTGGCCTCTCAGATCTGCAGCTTCTAGAACTCTCTCCTAGATGACAGAACACTCCACTCCCTGTACGCGCCACCTGAAACCGAAACCCGGGGAGGATTGTGGGTACATTTGCATGGAGCGCGGCGGTGTGTGCGCTCCGATGTCAGAGAGATATGACGGGCCTGCTTGTCTATCTGCTCGCCTCTCGTTAACACGGGCTAACGAGCCGGAGGAGGAAATATGCAGCATCCCCTAATTGCTGCAATTCAGGCTCCTGTTTGTTTGTGCTTGTGCATTGACACACACAAGGGCTCGAAGAGAAACGCACGCACACACACAGCTACGGTGCACACACAGACACACACACACAGCTACGGTTCACACACATACACACATACACAAAAACACAATCAAATAAAATTTGTATGATTATGTTAACATTATATTTGTATTCTTGTTGATGACATATTCATGGCAGGTATTTGGAAAGGTTAAGGGTCACGGGGGAAACACAGCTTCTTGGATGAGATGTTTTCAAGTTTTCAAGTTTTCAAGTATTTTTATTGTAACTTCACAATTTACACGTGAGTATAAACAGTGAGTTAAAAACTTTTTGTGCAAAACGCCCGACAGCCGACAGTAATTATAAAGAATACAAAATAGAGTAAAACTACAAAATAGAACTATAAATAGAATTCTATATAAAATACGTGAATGAAATCTAAAATGAAATGGAATATACAGTAAAATATCCATACACATATAAATCGATGTACTAAAATATACATTGTTATATGCTGTATGCTGACATTCACAGAATGTCACGGGATATCTTCCCAGACAGTCGACACAACACTAGCACCAGCAGTTTGGCACCAGGACTAGCACTAACACCAGCACCAGCACTAGCAGTAACACTAGCACCAGGACCAGCACTAGCAGTAACACCAGCACAGCACTAGCACCAACACTTAGCACTAGCATTTAGACATTGATGCCGAACTTGTTCAGCAGCCTGATGGCCTGACTGTGGAAGCTGTCTCTGAATCTGCTCGTGTGGGCATTTGATACTGCGGTATCGCCTGCCTGACGGTAGAAGTGTATACAGTTTCGTGGCTGGGGTGGTATTGTCTTTAATAATCCGTTTGCCTTGGCCACGCACCGCCTGGTGTATATATCCAGGAGGGAGGGAAGCTCACCTCCAACGATGTACTGGGCCGTCCGCACCACCCTCTGTAGTGTTCTACGCTCCAGTGCGGTGCAGTTCCCGTACCAGACGGTGATCCAGTGAGAACACTCTCCTCCATTGCTAATGGCTATGTATGGGCGAGGAGCGTATTATGGCAATAGCTTCTCTCCTGCTTGAGCGGGCTAGCTATATATGTCCATGACAGGTCTCGCCGCAATGTTGTTTCAACCGCCGATTCAGCCCAATGGCTAAATGCACGGCAGCGGCTGTGCGAGGTGTCACGGCCCTGCTCCGTGACCTTTGCCCTCCCAACCCCTCGGCAGGGAGATGTCTCTCAAGTAACAAGTGATTCAGTGGGAGGGAATGCGCGCTGCGTCTCTCAGTCTAAACTTGTCTGCTTTTTAAAAGGTCCACTCCGGTGTGTCATCAAACACTAACCACTTCATCCGCCACACAAAAACATACATGTTTAACTCATTCCCTTAACCTGCCGATACTGAGTTAAAGTTAAACCCATTTAGGTTATTCATTTGGGAGTGTGCAGTGTGGGTTTCACAGTGACAACACAGAGTAGTAGTATCTGTTTGTTGGCTCTGTGAGAAAACAAAAGGCAGTACACATTGCAGTCAGGCAAACAGGACTCTATCAATTTAAAGGCAGCCACGTTGAACTTAAGCAGGGACTATCAGATAACAGGTATGAAACCAGATCAGCTCTGCGCGCCTGCTAACAGCATTCCATTGTTTCCTCAGTTTTCCCCAGATAAAATAGTTTTAAATAACAGAATTTAATGAGGTGGAGGTGGGGTGGCCAGGGGGTGGGGGGCCAGCAGGGGGTTGAGCACAGATGGAGGTAATCAGGCAGAAAAGACAAATCTTTATTTAAAATCTCTGTGGTCTCTTTGTTGGGAGTCTGTCAGGTAAAAACAATAGTCTATTTAACAGACTGTTAGGGGGGAGTTGAGAGGTTAAATAGGGTTAATCTCCTTAAAGACCCAAAAATGAAATGCCACTATCATGCTCTAATGAGGGTATACTTAGGCCACACCTGTAGCATAATTATAAGTACTTTTGACCAGTTTGTAGCCATAGAAGCCCAACAATCTAAGACAAACTCCTAACAGAACTTAAATCAACAGAACACACAAAAATGTTAAACATTCAGAACCAAGGACGAACGCTGCCATACCCTGTCCTTTCAGAATGTTTCTGTCCATTTATAAGTGTTTATTTAAAAGAGGCTCTCTCTATGTGGTCATACCTCTTATTACCCTGATCCTACCTCTAAATACCACCGCGGCCCAAAAGAACATCCACTATCCAAACAATGGCAGCGGCAGACATGGCTCACCTCAGGGGTTGCCATTTTTAAACAGGAAGTTTTAAAGCGCCGCAGACTAAAATATGAATAGTATTCCCAGTCTAGTAATACGAATAATATTCGTGCTTTGGAGGGGAAGCATCTGATTCTGTAGAGGTGCTTGCGTGCAGGGTTTGGAAGCGTTGAATGAAAGGTTCCTCATCAAAATGTCATAAAGTGCTGGGGAAAGTCGGCCCAGGGTGTTCAGGGGGTTGGGGGGCAGGGGGGCTGTGTGAGGAGAAAGCCAGCTGTGGTACGTCTGGGCCCAGCCAGCAGCTCTCTGGATCAGGACTTTAGAGGTTGGATTCCAGGGGGCCAGGGCACAGCAGCATGAGAGAGAGAGAGAGAGAGAGAGAGAGAGAGAGAGAGAGAGAATATCAGGAGGGAGGAGGAGAGAGAGAGAGAGATAGAGAGACCACTTCAGAGCTACACCCCCACACCCCCCCCACACACCCACACCCACACCACCCCCACCCCATGGACCTGATAATAAACAATGTCTGGGGCAATACTACTGGCAATAAAAAACAACGCTCTCACTCCCTAGGCTCCTTTTATATATACGACTCAAACGTATGGCTGCTCAACCTCTGGCTTCGATGCATCAGTGGATTTTCGATAGATTCGTTTTTATTTGACAAGCAGCTCAAACACATGAAGCCAATCTGTCCACTGCTTTCTTTCCATTCTATCAAATACTAATCAACGACTTGTGTCTGTATCTCTGTGTTTTCTATGTCCTTGGTTTCTCTGTTTTATTGCTTCTTACTTAAATATTTCTTGGTAGTGGAGGTCGATTGGCACGACGTCTCAGCCTGACCAGCACGCCGGCTCGCTTCCCTCTCCGTCGGCGACGCCTGCGGCTGATCGCGCCTAAAATGGACGGAGATAATCCAGCCGCGACTTCGGGCGGGACGTCCGAGTCGAAAGACTTGAAAAACTCCGGCAGGCGGCGTGCGACTGTCGTTCTAATCTCCAGAAGTGTACAACTGTCGTAAGTGAACTTGCTGCTAACTTCTGTGCGTGAGAATAGCAGCCATTCTTTTCTGAATAACGATGGAAAAGGTCATTGGTTTAAATGATGACAATCATCGTAATGAGTCCCAATCTGAACACACCACAATGGTATTTCATAAACATGCAGTCGTGACTGTACACACATTCAGAATGTCAAATCAGTGTGTGTGCAGATCTGAATCTTATTCTCACAATGGAACTGAACAACAAACGTAATTTAAATTAAAAAAGCATGGAATGCTGTTTCTGTCATCTTATGCGGGTGGACAGGGTGGACTTTCTTCGTTTTCATTATTTTGTTGTTTGTTGGGCATTTTTCTTATTGTGAACGCTGAAATGTGTTTGGTGGCTAATCGCTGGCTTGCAGCTGGGGCTCTCTCTGTGTCCAGGACACAGAGTGTCTTCATCACAACATGCTGATAAGAACACAACTGTTAGGGTGTGGTGGTAAGACCCAGGCACACAGCAATGGAGAAGGCGTAAGATCACGTTCAAGCCCCGAGGGGCGGTTTAATAAAGTAATACAAAGGGGTTGCCACGAAAAAGGGATGCCACAAAAGTAATGGGAGGAAAAATATTTTTGCCACAAAAATAGTTGCCACTAAATAATAAAGTCAATGTGCTCGCGGGAGCTGGAGAGGGTTGTTGGTGGAGCAGGGTGAGGGCTCTGCAGGTTAGCACGGCTCAGCAGAGGGGGTCCGGGATGCTGGAGAGACGAGGAGGAGAAGGAGGGTGAGTGATAATGATCGCAGGTAAGGCAAAGGCAAAAAAACAGGGTTGGCACAACAACTGCGTAAAGTTAGTTGGCGAGAGAAAAAGGCACTACAATCGCGAGAGCAAGAAGTAGGCTCAGGGCTATACGTTACCACCGGTTATGGTAAGATCTGGCCATGAGTGGAGTGCAGACCAGGTTCTTGTAGGGGTTGAAGGTGATTGCAGACAAGGGACAGGTGCGGTGATTAGGAATGAGGAAAAGGTGAGCAGAGCCGTGCTGTGCTGGGAACGTCGGGATCCGACTCGGAGTCAGAGAGTTGAAAGGAGTGGGAGGAGCCTGCCGAGAGGACAGAGCAGGCGGGGGACGGGGAACGTGAGAGCCTGGTGGCCAGGGGGAACGGCGTATGCCCGGTCCGAGGCGGCGCGCAGAGGAGCGTGAAGGGCGCGTAGCGGGAGGGGAGAGAGGCAGATGTGGAGGCGAGGACGGGCGAGCCGTAACAGGACCCCACCCCCGAGGGGAGCCACCCGGGGGCGTCGGGATGGGCCCTGTAGAAGTCCCGGAGGAGAGACGGGTCCATGACGAGTCGCCTGGAGATCCAGCTGCGTTTCCTCGGGGCCATACCCCTCCCAGTCAGCCAGGTGCTGGAACCCCCGACCCCGGCGGCGCACCCTCAGCAGCCGCCAAACCGTTCACTGGGGATGTCCGTCGACCAACTGAGATGGTGGAGGAGCAGGGGCGGCGGGCATGAGGGCTCGAGGAGACCGGTTTGACCCTGGAGACGTGGAAAACCGGGTGGACCCGCAGGGAGGCGGGGAGCCTAAGACGCACCGTTGCCAGGTTCAGGACGTGGTCGATCACGAAGGGCCCGACATAGTACGGTGCCAACTTCCTGGAGGGGACCTGGAGCGGGAGGTCAGCCGTGGAGAGGTAGACCCGCTGACCAGGCCGGTATACCGGAGCAGGGGTGCACCGCTTTGGAGAAACACTCCACCACCGTGAGGATGACCGTGTTGCTTCGGGAGGGAGGAAGACCAGTCATGAAGTCGAGGGCTATGTGGGACCATGGACGGCTGGGGACAGGGAGAGGACGCAAGAGACCAGCTGGGGGTTGCTGCGATGCTTTGCCACGGGAGCAGACGGGGCAGGCAGCGACAAACTCCCGGACGTCAGTTCTCAGGGACGGCCACCAGAACCGCCGGGCCAGGAAGGAGAGTGTGCGGTGGACTCCATGATGGCACGCGAACCGGCCAGCATGGCCCCACTGGAGCACCCGGGACCGGACCGAGTCGGGCACAAAGAGCCGGTGAGGAGGACCGTGGTTGGGTTGGGTGCGTTGGGCCCGCCTGACCACTGCCTCGATGTTCATGGTGACCACCCCTACGACGCATGAGGCAGGGAGGATGGGCTCAGGCTCCTCGGGGTTCCTCTCAGGCGCGTGGAGGCGGGATAGGGCGTCCGCCTTAGCGTTGCGAGAGCCAGGCCGGAAGGTGAGGGTGAAACCGAACCTTCCCAGGAACTGAGACCACTGTGCCTGGCGGGAATTGAGGCTGTAATTCCGGATAAACCGGCAGTAAAAATTGGCGAATCCGAGGAAGCTCTGGAGCTGCTTGCGGGTCGAGGGCTGGGGCCCCTCGACAACCGCATTGATCTTGCGGGGGTCCGGTCGAGTCAGTCCTCCCTCCACTATGAGCCCCAGGAACTCCACGGATGGGGAGTGGAAAGTGCATTTCACTGCTTAGGAATGAGGAACAGGTGAGCAGTGGAAGCGTCATCGTCGCTCCTGCCGTTGCGCATGCGTCGACGTTAGGGATGTAACGATATACCGTAAAACGGTATATCGCGATATGAAAAGGCCACGAATGTCAACCGTACGTTTTTTCATGTAATACCGTGTCGCGGTATAGCTGCGAGGTTGCATGGTAAATGCGCACTGTCATTGTGGGGAGTCTGGTGAGCGACATTGTCATTAAAACGTTGCACTCAACTTAACACTGTATGCCCAGGCAGCCCACACCACACAAAATAATAAAGCATTGACACAACACCACTGAAATATGACTCCTAACTGGAAAATCACCAGTCCCCTCTCTTGTTTGTAAACACTAACCAGCTCAGTGTTGCACTGTCCGTTACAACAACATTATGCACACAGCAGCCAAGAAGAGAAAACGCTAGCAGAGATAAAAAGAGAAAGAATAGCGATTGAAACTAGCTTACCTGTTGGAGCAGAACGTGGTTCATCACGGGTCAGTAATTATGAATCCAGGCGAACAAGAAATTGCAGAAGGAGAGGACGCATCTCCACCAAAACGGACCAGGTCGGCAGTGTGGGAATTTTTCGGCTATCCAAAGGATGAAGACGGCGAAATTCTTGAAGATGGAATGCCGACTTGCAAACGCCGCAAGAGAAAAGTGCCTCGCAAAGCGGCAAACACGTCCAACATGGCGGCACATCGTCTCCGTGAGAAACATCCACAAGACCATCGCCAAGATCGTCAAATCCACGGTAAGGTTGGCGAACATCCGTGACAGATGATATAAATATGTCCAATGATCCTTAATATGTTCACCGTAACTTTACGTTAGCTTGTGTACTAGCGGCATGTTGCGCACAAGTATGGAATCATTACTAGGTCGCACTTAGGTGAAGTTGCCCACCTCCGATAGTGAGAGGGAGTGAGAAGAGTGCACTGTAAAAACATACATTTTGAGACAGAATTTTTAAAATAATAATTAACAAATAAAAATATCGTAATCCTTTTTTTATTTCATTAAGTCAGAATGTATTAAGATAAAAACAGTGTTAAATAAAAATAGATTTGATAGGGTAATAGGCCAACATAGATACATTGAAAATGATCACACTATTGTTAAGTGATTTGATTTGAAAGATAATTTTAAAATGACAGACAAGTGCCTAAATTAAGTTGCATAACCAAATTGTGCTAATATAGGCATACCTTGCTGAAATTGTATCTGTAATATGGGCTTCTGTTTTGTTTTTCTATTAGGAGAAAGCAAGTTGTTAAGTTGTTAATAAATATTTTCTTCAGAGCAAATTCTTTTTTGTATGTCTTATTTTAATCAGCAGTGCTACATCTAATTGACAGCTAAAAGTTTATATCGTATCGTGATATCGTGATATTAATTTTGATATCGTATCGTATCGTATCATACAAAAAATGTCATATCGTTACATCCCTAGTCGACGTGCTGGGAACGTCGGGATCTGACTCGGAGTCAGAGAGATGAGAGGAGTGGGAGGAGCCTGCCGAGAGGACAGAGCCGGCCGGGGACGGGGAACGTGAGAGCCTGGTAGCCGGGGGGAACTCAGGGGAGCCGGAACGCCGTATGCCCGGTCCGAGGCGGCGCGCAAAGGAGCGCGAAGGGCGCGTAGCGGGAGGGGAGATAGGCGGACATGGAGGCGAGGACGGGCGAGCCGTAACAACAACAAGCTCCCTTTCGCCTCTGTCTGTATTCAGACTGCACTTCCCAAAGCACGCGCTTTGTTCAGCTTTGTTAAATTCAAAGACAAAAAAACCACTTGCAGATATGCACCACCTGTGTTCTCTTTCTTTGTCATCCAACGTGTAGTTAGAAAAAAGATAATTATAAAAATCAGCTTGAAAGCTAATCGTAGCTGGCATGTTGAGCTGCTGCTATCTGCACCTGCTAATGTGTCCTTCAGTGTACAGAAGGTTTGGGTGCTAGCCAGAGCTGGTCTTTGTGTGTTTATGTTTGCTTTGCTGTGCCAGTCTTGACCAAAGGTTTGGAGCCGATGTTCAACGTCAGCAGCTGAAAGACCTCGTCTGTATCCAGACACCTGAGGACGAAGCACTGCCTGGTAGTGTGTGTGTGCTTTGCAGCCACACCCAAGTTTTGAAATGGCTACCTTTTTAACGAAAGGGAAATCACGTGGTGCAAAGTAGCCAATCGACATCGATTCGACCAAATCCTTCCCTCTAAAATCCTGTTTACAGCTCAACCGCAAGCGCCATATAATACATGTTCCGACCACATCATTTCTTACAGCTCAAATATTAAATCAAATAGCAGTTTGGGCTCATCGCTAATCATGCATTAATGATACAGCAATTTACGATGATGAATAATGCACAGTGCCTTTAAAAAAAAGGAAAGTCCTTGGCCCTCAGGTTGTTTGCACAACCTGAGATACTTGTGATACTTCTAGCCTTGTTTACATGTGAAGTGGCGTGGATTGGGTTTGAGTGTGGAGCTCTGTTGCTGCGCAATGCAAAATGGCAGGTAGATGGGGACATACGGCTTAGGTTTTCATTTTGTACGGATTTCCATTCTATTATCATATTCGTTTTATAGACAGGTCGAAGCAGGCCATTGGCTGTATGCCAACCCAGAAGTAATACCCATTGCTCTCTCTGTCTCTGTCGCTCCCTCTCTCTCTCTCTGTCTGTCTCTGTGTATACACGGTGGTGCATGTGCATACCTGTCGCAGGTGTGTGTTTCTATTCAGCTTGACACCGATCACTCTCGGCTCCTCACGAGAACCTGCGTCTTTTGACATGTAATAGTTGGAGCGTTTGCACTGGGGACTAGCGTTCATCCCTGATTAGTACAGGTGTAACAGGCCAAATTAACCCCCGCCCAGATTAAACCTGGGTATACTTTGGCCCAGGCCAGAGTATACCCCGGGGATAAACTGTCCTAGGCCAAACTATACCCCTCCAGACAGGGCCGGTCCTTCCTATAGGCGACAAAGGCGGTTGCCTCGAGCGCCACCTAGAGGGGGCACCAAAAACTGCGCCTAGCAAAAAAAAAATATATATATATATATATTTTTATTTTTTTATTTTATTATTTTTTTTGCTGGGCAGTTTTTTTTATGCCCCTTCTATTTCTCCAACCAATATTTTGACATAAAAAAATATATTTAACATAAGGGGAAAATTTGCCAAAAATCTAAAGAGGTAGGGGTGTTGTCAGAACATGCTAGCGCATTGATGGGTATGGGTAATCTTTGATCTTTGTGGAAGTCTAATATTTTTTCTGTTTTTCTGGTTGAAGTAATAAAAGTCTATGTTTTAGAGTTTTAAGATTTAAGTCAGTTAGCTTTCTCACTTAACTTACCTGACAAAGCTGAACCCCCAATAAAATGTTGAAAAATTAAGTAATTCTTGTGTATATCACTCAACACTACTGATATCATGGGGGTATAATCTGGCCTGAGGGGTATGAATTGGCCTAGGCCAATTTATACCCCGGAGTATAAATTGGCCTAGGCCATAATATACCCGGGGTATAATCTAGCCTAGGCCCCTTTAACCCCAGGTATAGTCTGGACTGGGGGTATACTATGGCCTGTTACACCGGGGTATTCGGCGAGTCTCCAATGCTCATCTCACAGTTAAGTGGATGTACACCTTAGGGCTCTGCCTCCTGTGCCTCAGGGTCAAAGTTCATGAGAGAAGAAAGAGTGATATAAGTTCTTTCAAGCAGCAGTTTGAACATGTGATGTTTCACAGTCAGCTTTGGTTATGGGTGATTTATTGATTGCTTTGGCTGTGCTACTGTTTCTCAAAAGGTTCAATTGTCTACACGTTCTAAACCTATTGTGTTGTTGTCAATCATTAGTAAAACTCAAAAGGGTTAGCGCTTCACTTGATGGTACAGGTGTAGTATGTACTCGCACTCTCTCTCTACCGCTCTCTCTCTTCTTTCACGGTTCTTGCCTTCAGACAACAGGAAGAAAAAGGGTGAAAGACTAAGGGAAAAAAAACTAAGGGAAGCAGACTGAGAGGAAAAAATACAGAAATGATACTTAAAGACACTTAAAGAATAAGGCAGAATATTTGTCGTCAGTAGCGCTGTCAGTTTTTCTTCCTCCAGTTGGTGGAGGGGAGGTTTCACCACGTAACACGACAACACAACACAGCACAGCGCTCCGGGCCGATGGACGGGCGGCAGCAGCGAGGATTCATGGAGAAATTATAGCTTAACACCCACACACACAGTCACACCAAACAAACAAAGTCGAAGCGCATGAGGTCGAAAGACGGCACAGAGTTTGAGTTTCTGCTTTTTTTTTACTTTGTCGTTGCCTTAATCCCGTTCACATTGTACGTTCTGGACTCCGTCGCCTGTCATCACAATCAGGTTAGACGAGTCTCGCACCGCCGTCCTCCGCCCTCCCTGTGGTCTGAGCCGACCGCCGGTCCTAATCACAGGTTCCTTGTTCCAAATGACACTTGGGCCCATTTTGAAAAGGTGTTGTCGGGGTTTGATTATTCATATCCACTCGGTGTGACAGTGTGCTCAGTACACACTAAAAGTCAGGAGATAGCATGACTGCTTTCTGTTTTGTTTTGTTTTCTGTACTCCTCCTGTTCCTAAACTGCAGTAATTGCAACAATTTGGGAAAATAACTCACACAGGCCTCCAGTATTATCACACAGTTACTGATACACAGTAGTCCGCACAAAGCCTTGAGGGACTTGAACAAAAGAGCTGAAGGGTATTAGTGGCATAGCATCAACCGATAAACTTCCTTATCGTCAAATATGATAAAGCATGACAAGTGCTCTTGGCATTTCACTGAAAAATACCATGCAGACATTGCGGAACATTGTTCAGGACAAACCGTGACGGTTATCAATAAATTCAAGAAGAGGTTCACCTGCTTGGCCGATGGTGGCCGACAAAATGGCTGTGTGTGTGACAATGGCTTATTTCAACAATTACTTTTGAGTCGAGTTGATTTTGTGTCCGTCAGTTTGTGGTCTCGGAGAGGCTGTTGTTTGCCCATAACATTCCTCCTTTTTGTTTTTGATGGATAAGACCTTGCAGCTTTTCCAAACGTGTTGCGTCATTTTTATTTGTATTTTTTTATCGGCAGCAATAAACTACGGATCTCACCGTATGTCGCTGTTGGAATCGTCGGGATGGTGATTCATGTGTGAATTGAGCTCCCACTGAGTGACAGCTTTACACCTGTCACCAACCACCTGTGGCAATAGAAAACACTGTTGGTGAGCAGCATAGTGCTAGCATGCCGTACTGTTCATAACACTCGAGACACAAATCTGCCCGTGGTTGTGGTGGCCCTATGTGTGCTATTGTGGACTGCAGGACTTATCCAGGGCTAATTCCTGTTGCACACCTCTATCAGAACAGACAGGAAGTGGATTCTCAGTCCCCTTCCTGCCTTCCTCCCTCCTGGTGACGGATGGATTGTCCGTGGCCGTGGTGACGGTGGAATCGGAGTGGGGTAGTCAGTCTTATGTAATGGAGGGGGGTGGGGCCAGGGGGTGGTGGGGGAATCCCCACAAGGACAAAAAACAACGACAACAACAACGACCGGCTTTGTTGCATGACGGGTGCTTACAGATCTTGTCAACATCGATGAGTTTCAACCTCACAGATGAATGAGTTCGGGGGAGGGTGGGGGTGCTGGGGTTGGACACACACACACAGACACACATACACACCCAGCCAGCAGGATATGCAGAGGGGGGTCAGTTCAGAGTTGAGGGGTATTGTGATGACAGGGGGGGAGGAGGAGAGAAGGAGAGGGAGGAGAGGGAGGATAAAGGGGAGAGGGTAGATGGAGGTTAGAGATGGCTAGAAAGGTAGGAGGTGGTGGAATAAAGGAATTCTCTGTCAGTCTCCTTTCCTGTTTTTGTCTTTCAGTTCTTGCATTACTTCTTTATTGATTTATTTTACGAGGTCACACA
Organism: Coryphaenoides rupestris; assembly: GCA_002895965.2. Classification (NCBI taxonomy): domain Eukaryota; kingdom Metazoa; phylum Chordata; class Actinopteri; order Gadiformes; family Macrouridae; genus Coryphaenoides; species Coryphaenoides rupestris. The sequence continues at coordinate 6,989 of PIJE02003253.1, read as the reverse complement.
CCGTGTGTGTATGTGTGTGTGTGTGTGTGTGTGTGTGTGTGTGTGTGCGTGCGTGCATGTGTGTGTGTCACCTTAAAGTAATGTAAAACATGGAGTCAACATTGCTGTATTCATTCTCAGATGAATTTGGCAATAGTTTACTTTAGAGCTCTCTGTCTCTCTCTCGCTCTCTCTCTCTCTCTCTCTCTCTCCTCTGTATTGCTTTCTTATCACACTCCTCCAGTCCTCATACTCTTGTCAGTTTCAGGTATGCATTCCTCGTGAGCCGAGATCTGAGCCCTCTCAGCTGAAACATAACTCAAAGAAAATATAACTCAAAATAAAGTTTTATTTTGATATTATTATATAACACGGGGTGCGTTGTGCAGAGTTATGTGCGCCATAACTCTTGCATAGAAATGTCTGGCATAGAATGAGAGCATTTCAGGAAATAAATCCCAACCTTATCAACTCAACATGTGCCCTCTATCTATCTCCCATTCTCTATCTCACTCCCCATCTATCTCTCTTTATCTCTCTCTCTCTCTCTTCTCTCTCTTATCTAGCTGAGCTGCTCTCCCATCACACCACACCAGCTCACATGAAGCCACCCTAAAAAGGTCGTAGCAAGAGCAAGCATGTAGTGTTTCAAGGTACATAAAACTCTTTCCATTCCCTCCCTCATCTTCCACTTTGATTCCCAACAGATGACATAAGTCATGCCTCCAGGGTTTTGCTATAGTTCAAGGGGCACAATAAAGAAATCTGCAGCTGCCTTGGGGTCTTTCTCCTGCTGAGGAGGGCGGGATAGTGTGCTACGTAGCGGCAACGAGGGATTAGCTTGGGCTTCCTTTTGGTGTCTGACTCCGCCAGCCCTAACTGTATGGAGGTCCGAGAGCATGACACAGACACCCAACCTGCTCCTCAGTAGATCTGAAGCCACCGTCCTTTGGGATGAATAGCAGATCATTAAATACGATTAAATAGTATTTCATGTCATCCCGTTCAACCACCTGTGTTGCTCCCACGTTTCCATTGTGGACGCACACCGGGCCACAGAGACCCATCGACACACGCGCACGCATGCAAAATTCAAAGAGAAAAAATGAAAATGCGTTTGCAGAGGTCACCATGACGACCTGTAGTTCCCTGCTTAAAGACAGCGGACCCTGCAAGGCACGCCCTCCCTCGCAGGTGCGCCGCGTGCATGTACTCACACGCACTGCCCCACGCTTCTCATCATCCGTATTCAACGCAAGTGCCGGGAGTCCGTTTTAGCTTGCTAGCTTGCCAGTTTGGGAATTTGCCATGGGGTACCATAGTTGAGTAGATGTGGCGATAGGGCTATTATGGATGTGTCGGTATGCTGAACTGACAGTATTGTGTGGGAAAACTTAAATCATTATCCCATTATAGCCATCTCAGGTAAATATGTCAATCATCCATTGGATTGAGTGACTGTTTGATTGATTGATTTCTTCACAACAGAAACAACACAACGAGAACTATTAAATGACTGAGGGCTCTATTGAGGGGCAAAAATCGAACTCATGACCCACAATCACACATTACTTAATTAGAAGAAAGGTAAAATGCTGAAAAGGTGTGTTTTCCAAGGTTTTCTTTAGTGACAGATATGAAACCCCAGCATGTGACGTTGGCGCCATTGAGCTTGTGAGAATGCCCAGTGTGACTCCACCTGGTTGAGGCCTAGCCGGGGGATGTTGGGAAGATAAGACGTAACTCCAGACCAAGCTTCTTGTTGAAACTAGAAGCTCGCCCTGAGGATTGCTTTCTGTCCTCTTAGATTTACAGCTTCTCATATAGCTTCAGTCCCCCACAGTGCATTACCAACCAACAGGCCACAACAACGCCCCCTAGTGCACTTTGTGTGATACTGCAACCTGCACTTGTATTATGTATCCTTTGAAACACTACTTATATAACGTCTCCTAAACTTAATGTAAAGTTAAAAGAATATTACATACAAATCCATTAATCATTGTTTCAGCTTTAAGGCAAAACACATTGCCTAATCAAATCAGCAAGTCAACTACAAAAATGATAGACAGCAATCCTAAGGCTATAATTAAATATGTTGCTCTAAACTGTGAACCTGTGGGAACACAGTGACAGATTCAGTGTGAAAATACACACACACACTTTGAATAACGACAAGATCGTTCAAGGCCCCGGTTATCAGTTAGTCTCGAAGAAGATGGTAAAAACAAGAATCATGTGCATAGCTTTTCTCCAGGGCTGTACATTTTGTACCTATTGGGTATAAATGATGGCCTTCCTTACATGGGCTGCAATGGAATGTTCTCGCCAGCTCTATATATCCTCACAGATAAGGTTCAGTGTTCACATCGTGGCAGCGCACTCTTGACATGTTTTAACTTTAACTAACCAAGGCATTCATCAGCAGCAGATGAAATATCAGGAAGCATCCTGGGCAGTGAAATCTTGACCGAAATGTAGTAGAACCCGCCACTGGCTGACATTTCAGACCCGAGAAGAGACAAATTTTGACGGATTGGTTCGCCTTCCCAGGAACAGCGTGCCGTGGCTGGGGGAGTGAACCACTGCAGAGCGGAGGGGGGGGGGGGGGGGGGGCGGGCTAAGCGTTCCAACCAGTCTGGTTGATCCAGTCCTCACATATGCACAAATGACAAGCCATGGAAGAAAGCTTACAGTAACTTGTGGCCTCGTCTGTTCGCCACAAACATTCTTTCACTCTCGAGCCCGCCATGCATTCCGCGGAGTGCATTCGTACTATGATGGAAGTAGATTGTTACCTGACACATTTGACAAAGTACAAAGCATGCATCTGTTAAGAGGAATGGTAAAAGGGGTGCATTTACAACAGCTACTCAATTACTCATCCTAATAGTGACATGTCCTGACCTGACTGGGCTGAACAACAATCGCTGCAGGTGGCATCTACCACTTGCTGAAATGTACCTTATACTCAAATGTGATGATATGTGCTTGCTGTACATATATCCAAGCATCCCCATACATCAATGGCACAGATACTGTGGGTAAAGAGAAGTGGGATAATTGAACACAGGCAGAAACGCAAATAATAACTTCTCAAACGTTTCATCCTTCTTACTCTATAGGTCCAAATTGTGTTCATAAATGATTGAACGTTGAAGGGACTGGGAGGGAGGTTGTAGAGAAGGAGGGTGGGTGGTAGAGTCTTGCAAAGGAGCAGGTGGAATTCTTCGGCTGTCTCCAGGAGAAAATGGGTTTGAGTGTGCAGGGACTGGTTTCTCGCTGACTCCTGTGGAAGATCAACAGGCCTCGATCCATAACGGGTGGACATTTGCAACGCAGTGCCGACGCATGTGGGCAGATGAGCATGTGGGTGGTTCAGAGGAGGGAGGATTAATGCTCTCATCTCGGTATCCTTACTTGCAATACAGCAGGCCTTGCTGGAGTGCCTCTGCTGGGCTGGGTTGTGCTGACACCGTACCTGCATGGATTGTGATCCTGTCACAACTTAAATGTCCCTTTTTATAACTCCTCGTTAGCATACCATAAAACGTTGATTCCTGTTAACCAACCAACTTTGAACCATCACTGTCAGTTTGCACTCTTTATTTCAAGAACTTAATGCTGAAATCATGAAGCTGTTTAAAGGTGGCTGGTTAAAGATAAGCAATCCTCCATTTAATGTAAGATCACGGTCATCTGACAAGCCATCTAAAGGCCAGCCTATTAACTCCTTGCTCTTCTTCTCTATTGTTCTCTGCAGGAAGACAGTGAGATTCCCTCCAGCGTTGTCGTCAAAGATTCCCTCAAGTCACCGCCGCCCAGCCAGTTTGATGCAGAATCGGTCCTGCCAGCCCCCTCCATCACAGGCTCTGTGGACGCAAACGTTGGCACTGACGAGGGCCTCCAGACCATAAGCCTGTCCTCTGACGAGGAGGAGGATGCGCATCGCGCCCCCGATGACGACGCCTTCCTGCAGTCTGAGGCCTCGCTGGCCGCGGGCACCTCCAGCACCCTGGAGCGCTCCCGGGCGGAGAAGCTGAAGCGATCCAGCCTGAAGAAGGTGGACAGCCTGAAGAAGGCCTTCTCCCGCCAGAGCATCGAGAAGAAGATGACCAAGATCGGCACCAAGATCGTGCCCCCGGAGCGCCGTGAGAAGATCAAGAAGAGCTTCACCCCCAACCACCCCAAGAGTCCCACCTCCAGGAGCTCCTCCTTTAAGGTGTCTCCTATGACCTTCAATGTGAAGAAGGTCCGAGACCCGGAGTTGCCCGTGCAGGATGGGGGCTCGCCTGGGGACATGGTCCACGTGGAGATCCCTGCCCTGGGCAGCATGGACGGAGAGGCCTCCATGGCAGAGGTGCACCCCCTGGATGATGGCATGGCAGCGGAGGCTCTGCAGGCTCCTTCCACCCCTGGGAGCCTAAAGGCAGAGCACGTGGTCAACGGAAGCATGGAGGGGAGTGACCTGAGTTGCGACCGCACCCCTGGCTTGGCGCTTCCAGAGCATGACGAAGATGATGGGGAGGATGATGAAGAAGAACAAGAGGAAGAGAAGGAGCAGCAGGAAGTGGCTTTTAATGGAGCCACTGAGGTTGCTGCTGATGTCAAGGCTGATGTCACAGCTAAGGTCCCTTTTGATGTCACGGCTAAGGTCCTGGCTGATGTCACAGCTGATGTCACAGCTGATGTCACCGCTAAGGTACCTGTTGATGTCACAGCTAAGGTCCCTTTTGATGTCACGGCTAAGGTCCTGGCTGATGTCACGGCTAAGGTCCCGGCTGATGTCACAGCTGATGTCACAGCTGATGTCACCGCTAAGGTACCTGTTGATGTCACCGCTACGGTACCTGCTGATGTCACGGCTAAGGTCCCTGCTGATGTCCCTGCCGATGTCCCTGCTGATGTGGCTGCAAATAATGTTGTTTCCATGGCAGCCATTGCCGTGGAGCAGGCATCTAAATCATGAAATAGTTAGATTTGTTGATCTTAAAGTTTCCGCTTGTTTTGACTCTTTTGAATTAGAAGTTGTCTTTCTAAATTGTCGCTGTTTGTTATCCAACTCTTTTTATGATCATCATCCCACCTTATTTCTGATGTTCCCCCATAAATGACAATAGCCTAGAGAGAGAGAATAACACAATCTTTATTTTCTTACTTAAGCTGTTTGCCAATAATCTAACTGACGCACGAGTTTCAAGCATCAATCCAACCACATGCCGGTTTTCCCCGAGACCCCCTGTGTGGTGGTCTCCAAGCTTACGGCCTTGTTGTGACACAGTCACAATAACTCACTTTCACAGAACTAAACCCAAGCCTTTCAGGACCCACATGTCTCCAGGGTGCACAGCCAACCATCTTCCTCCTCCTCCTCCTCCTCTGTTTGGTCTGCCCTGTGGAACACTCTATCAGGCGAAGAAGTAGACTTTGTTCGTTGGAATGAAATAAAGAAAAAAATACTACTGCTTGCAGCTGGTGGAGTCAGTTGGTTGCCAGGTTGTGTTGAAGATGGAATGAGAGGCTTCAATGGCATGTTTTCAAGACAGCAGACCTGGAGTATTTTTGGGGACCACATTTCCCAGAAGCTGTTTACAGAACGTCCAGCGTCCTTCATTTTCTGTAAACATACTAACATGTCCGCTGTCCACGTCCACACGTTTGTTGACACCAGATCATGTCAAGTCGCCAATTTGTTTTAATAGTGCAAGTATACTTATACCAACTTGGTGAACTTGTAGCCCATATAGATGTTTTGCTAAGCAACAACACATTTAGATGACAATCTATTGTATTTGATTATATTAAATATATTATTAATACAATAATAATAAGATATCCCCAAGTTTTTTATATCAGCAAATACTACAACACACTGATAGGATGCTCAATGACAGGTAGAAGGGAGATATGTTTTCAGTCAAGGTTCAGTTTGTGTGTTTGTTTACAAGAAATAATCATCATTATGCATCATTACTTACTATTTTGACCCTATCAAACACTAGCTTTCACAGCCAACATTTGTATGGTTGTATTAATGAGCATGCATGCGATAACTCTTTTACATTACCGCACTAAAACAAACATCCCATATTTTTATTTACCGTTATGATACCATCTTATTTCAGGAACTATTTCGTTGATGACAACAAAGTGTTGCTGAACTTTTACTGTTAACTATGCATTAACATGTTCCTTAATGCAACGGGATTGTACGTGTTACGAATGAATACCTTGTCTTGTCTCAACATCAATGTGAAAATCTTAAGTTGCGATGTGCATCGTTGGGTTGTTCTTGATTATATTGTCTTGCATAGATAACCAGCATAGTGTAATGTTTACTTCTTATCGCTTCTCACGGTATATCTTAGGCATAAGCAAGCACAGAAACACACACGTATATAAACACACACAATGTACTTATTGTAAGTTGTTTTGGACAAAAGTGTCTCCTAAATGTAAATGTAAACACACGTATGCAGGGTCTGCCACAGAAGCCTGAGTAATCACATTGTTGTTTCACCTTACACAGATGGTAAGCTAAAAGGATGCCTACACCTTTCACGAGCTGTAGTTTTAGTGAGGTTGGATGCCAACCAGACAGAAAGCGAGTGAGGTTTTCCACTGGAGAGAAAAAAAAAAGAATACACAATAGACACCATGTTTATTTGAACCATCTTTTAAGCGCTATGTGATTAATTTTGTATAAGTGCCTCCTAAGTATGTAACGACCCTGTATGTGATTTGTATGAATTTAATCGTCCATCATCATTTTAACAAATGATGCCAGGTGTGGAAGGCCTCAGTGTGAGATGGAGATGGGAGAGGTAAAGGGAGAGAGAGAGAGAACAGCATTCCTCTGTGTGATGGATGTCTGGATGTCTGGCTCTTTCGCCTCCTCCTGGCCTCCTGGTAGAGACCCAGCAGAAGGAAACCAGGAGGTGTTTGGGAGCCAGCCAGGTGTTGCACCCCATACAGAGGTGCTCTCTCCCAGCCACGGGGCTCGGAGGCTA
>PIJE02003252.1:25000-33245 GCA_002895965.2 Coryphaenoides rupestris | reverse complement strand
GAAACTTAAGTATCGATCTCATCACGCAAGTATTGATCAATACCGATACCAACGTTGGTATCGATACATCGATATTTTAGATCGATCCACTAGTGGCTGGCTACAAGCGGTTGCCCATGGCGGTTACTGCGCCGCCACCCCCGTCCTCTGCTGGGCCCCACCGACGACCATCGCTGCCATGAGGAGGGCTGGGGGGTCTGGGAGGTGGCTGTGTGTCCCTTGTTCTCGGAGGGCCCTGCATTGGGCAACAGTGTAGCAAACCTGCCTGCCACAATGCCATATAATGTGGCTTTCTTCGGGGCTCCTCCAAGGACGCAGGCAGGTAGAGGTGTAAAGTCTGGTTTATTGCAAGATTTGTAAAATGACAGACAGAGCAGATGGAATGTGCTAGCATGCATGAGTGTGTGTGCTGATGGCTGACTTAACCTGTGCTTAACCTAGCCAATGCACCACAGGCGTGCAGCACCACCCAGACTCTAGCTGGGCCAGGTGAGGCTGCAGCCCCACCCACCCCAGACTCTTAACTGGGCCAGGTGAGGCTGTAGCCCCACCCCACCCAGACTGTAACTGGGCCAGGTGAGGCTGCAGCCCCACCCGACTCTAACTGGGCCAGGTGAGGCTGCAGCCCCACCCACCCCAGACTCTAACTGGGCCAGGTGAGGCTGCACCCACCCCAGACTCTAACTGGGCCAGGTGAGGCTGTAGCCCCACCCACCCCAGACTCTAACTGGGCCAGGTGAGGCTGCAGCCCCACCCACCCCAGACTAACTGGGCCAGGTGAGGCCAATTAAGCCAGCCACCAAACACACACACTCCCACAGCTATTTTAATTGTAATTGTATTGAACAGAGCAGAGGGGAGGGGAGGGAGGGGTGACGGCACAATGAGAATGCAGATTTCTAGGAGATGGAATGCAGGTGAAGGCCCTGCGAGGAGAGCAGCAGCAGCAGCAGCAGCAGCAGCAGCAGAGCAGCCAGGCGGAGGAGCTGACGGTGGCAGAGAGAGGGGAGGAGAGAAGAGGGGGATGAACAGTGAATGTGAAGGAGAGAGAGAGAGAGAGAGGGAGGGAGGGAGATTAAAAGACACTGAGAGAGTTATATAGACAGATAGATAGATGGCTGGACAGACAGACAGACAGACAAACAGACGATAGATAGAGGGAGAGAGGGAAATAGACAGTTTGGTGGAAAGAGAGATGGATGGAGTCATAGATTCATAGGTTGATTGAATGAAGAACATTAGTTTGCCACCGCGATACCTCATACGTAACATTGTATTGATCTGTAATTTACACACACACACACACACACACACACACACACACACACCACACACACACACTCACACAGACAAATATGCGGTCGGTTTGTTTTACAATGCTGTGAAATGTCATAATTTATACGACTTTCTAGTTTGTCTATTAGGGCTGTTGGATATTAGATTGTATATCAACCTCATTTCTATTGGATTCTATTTCTCTGTGAACCACATTCAACTGAAATTGAAATCCCACAGTATCCCAGTATTCCAGTTCCAGTGAATCAAACTCAAACTCAAAACTGCAAAAGAAGTTGGGTTGAGACCCAAAGCCCTTTCAGATGTACCTGTCGTTGTGCCTGAGCCCTCTGGGTCATCAAGACATTGCTCTGGGATACAGTCTTAATTATACCAAGGAGAAAAAGTCAGTCTGGGGCTCTGCTTTCCCATGTGACCTTTTTTTACAGTTATGATTACCACCATCCATCCAGTGCAGAACAGAAAAGCATGAGGAAATTAAAAACCAGGAATAGATTCTTAAAAGAGGTGCAAATGTTGCTGTTTTAACTGGCAAGGCGTGAGGCGTGTGAAAATATGCCGCGTATCTGAATATACTGTATATCAAATTTGGAACCGAGAGACGTTTCTGGGCGGTCTCTGTGTTATTGTAATCGTAATTTGAAAGTGGATTGTTTTTGAGACTTTGGTGCTATCGTGATGTAATGAGAAGACACCGTATTGGACAATCTGGTATCCTTTGTGTTTTAGCCAAACAACGCTCGCCAGAGAACACCACCTTGTCCTCATCACAATCTGTCAAAGACTCAACCAAATAGAGATTTGATTGGCCCATTAACAAAAACTACGGCCCTCTTGTAACCTCATCGAGCCAGGATCACTCCAAATCTGAACGCTTGCCCGCCATAATGGGCAATAACACATTTAACACATTAAACATTGTCATGGTACTGGCTAGCCTTGTTAAACCAAATCAATGACAATGCTGCATTAGAGCAGCAGGAATATAGCCTAGTTGTAGGTTAGCATCAAGTATTATCATTTAATTAGTTATTTCACGAGTCTCATTGACTTAGCCCTGCATGGAGCAATGTATTTATTCAGCAGCAGCAGCTTAATATCTGTGTCAGAGTCATGTACTTATAATACATGTTTTGCTTCATTGGCGGTTAGCATAAATACGTACGCATAGCAGTGGTGGCTCGTCAGTAGGGGGCGCTGGGACCACCATATCTAGAGAAGAAGTCTACTTAAACATGTTCAACATAATGCGAAATAATTATGAAATAAACGTTATACTTGTACAATGTGCCAGTGTGTTCCAATTTGTTTCTTTTTGTGTGAATACAATAGGCTTCGGTTACTTCCTGGTTGATGCCCGCCAGAATGCAGTGACATGACCAAACGTGGCTCTCTGATTGGTGGCTTTTGATTTTAACGAAGGGACACACTGGATCTCGTCCTAAACACACCCAATTTGAAAGCGAATCGGTATTGCTTTCATGTTGGTGTTCTGATGTGATTGGACAACTCTCGACGTGACGGAGTACGCAAGGGATTATGGGTCTGTGGGTTGGAAATGTGTGTTACGTCGTGTTATTAGTGTTAGGCACGCATCTGTGGTGTGTGTTGCGTTGCTGGTGTGGGGGTGACTAAGACTACGTAAACTGACTGACCGACTTGACGACGAGACCATGACACAGACTGAATGAGCCAGCCATGGCCTTGGGGGGGGGAACTGTGTTGATGACGCTGATTACTCAAAAAAGTCTTACATAGTATACAGTATAAAAACTCGGTGATAGTTTGTCTGTTTAACCTGTGTTACATTCACACCGGATATTCTACTGGCTTTTTACTGTTGCATAGCAAGCGGGATACTCTTCTAAACAACTATTTTAATGCCATATGGATTCGAGACATTTTGAAACGTAAGACATAGCTGGCTAGTTTAGGGCAGGGTACTTAGTCTACCTGGGCAGGTAGACACTGCTAGACACTCGAGTGATCGCGAGATCAGACCGATGTCATTCAGAGTGTGAATATCTATTGAATATCCAATACCTTTCTCAGTAAAAACACGTTCCAACGACCAACATGAGTCGCCGAGTTGCGACACTGAGTTGTGGAAATCCCTCTCTGTTGCGTTGGGGGGGGGGCGGGAGGGGGTCAGAACCGTGTCTCGATCCCCATCCCTAGTTATAGGGACATGAGATCGTGGACGTTTGTATCGCGTCTTTGGTCTAGGTTCGAGATTCGTTGCACCCCTAGTAGTTTATTATATTGCCCTGGAGTCACGCGGTGTATGCGCCACAGTATTTTCAGGAGATGGCAAAAGGATTAGAGCTGAACAAATTACAAGCTTGTGGCCACATGAAGTGAGAAGTAAAGTGAGTAAGTGTGAAATATTATTGTGGAGAAAGTCTGTAATTGTAATCCACTAATATTAAAATAGGCTTTGATCTCACAGTATCTCTCATTAACAGTATTAACTATTCAGACTTCAGCAGTTATTTTTTGGAAATCTGGGCTGTTGGCAAATGACCATGAGGGTTTAGGCAACATTACAGTGGTGGGGTTTTATTTATTTTTTGCACCCCCCCCCCTCGAAATCTTTTGTATCACGAGACACCAATGAAGCACAGCCAAGGAGAAGGATACAGGTGGCGGCTAGCAGGGAGAATACATTTGTGATCCATTAGCGTAATTGCGGAATTACAAATGGCTACGTCTGTTAGCCACCGGGAGCTATATGTCCTGGCACAGGAAGTTATATAATTTAGCGGTGGAAGTGAACAGCGCTGAGGCCTCCTTCAAGGCCTGGTCTGTACGCGCTGGGTGTCCTTCAGGCGAGCCAAGGGTAACACATCGCTTGTGCATATTCATTACTGCGAGCACGTTCCCTCTCTCTCTCTCTCTCTCTCTCTCTCTCTCTCTCTCTCTCTCTCTCTCGCTTACCCTCCTCCTCCTCCTCTAGCTCTCTCTCCTGAGCTCCATCGCTGGCTCTCTCTATCTTTCATTTTCTGTTCATTTCTCTCTCTCACACACTTCCATCTTATTGTCTTGTTCTACCTCTGTCTCTCCCTGTAATCTCTCTCTGTCTCTCTTTCGCTCTTACTCTGTCTTTGTCTCTCTATGTCCGTCTTTCGCCTTCTTCTCTATCTTTCATTTTTTCATTTCATTTTTCTCTTTCTCTTTCTCTATTCTGTTTTCTTTCCCCCCCCTCTCTCTCTTTCTTTCCCTCCGTCTCTCTCTCTCTCTTTCTTTCTCATCTACAAACGCTATTTAATGTTATGGTATTTAATGGTGGAAGTTGTGTGTCCTGTGTGATATTTAATGCTGCGCAGCTTTTATGTCTATGGGGGTAATTGTGGGGGAATGGATAGCCGCCATTCTACCTTCTGTTAGGCAACGCATAGACATACGAATAAATGCGCACACACACACACGCACGCCTGTGTTTGTGTGTGTGTGTGTGTGTGTGTGTGTGTGTGTGTGTGGGTGCGTGCGTGCGTGTGTGTTTGTGTGTGTGTGTATGTGTGGGTGCGTGCGTGCGTGTGTGTTTGTGTGTGCACTACGTTAGTTTGTTTCGTAGATTTCTCAGTAAGAGGAGGTGGTCATGTGATTTATGATGTCATCTCGATGTAATGGCCTTGAAGCCATCCCTGCCTGTGTGTATGTGTGTGTGTGTGTGTGTGTGTGTGTGTGTGTGTGTGTGTGTGTGTGTGTGTGTGTGTGTGTGTGTGTGTGTGTGTGTGTGTGTGTGCGTGCGTGTGTGGGTGTATGCATCCTCATGTAATATGGATGAGCTCCGCCCGCGCTGGCCTGCTCCATATCTCTCAGTAGCAGTAATAGTAACGGCTACTCGCACCAACACCAAGACCACACCAGGCGCATTTTCAAGCCGTTTCAAGCCCATTTTATTGTTGAAGTTGTCGTTTTGTTATGATTCATTAATTTGTATATTTATGGATTTTTGATATATTTGGCTATCTACTTCGTAGTGCTTTGTGGGCAGAAACACCCCACAGCTCAGCCTCTTGTTTTGCAGTAGTGGAGCGAGCATTGTGTAGTTCCTCTGTGGCCCTCCATGTTGTGTCTCCTCTCCATGCTCCCCTCACTGTGGACAGACCCCCGTGCCCCTCAGAGACCACAGCCCACCGCCTCTGCTGTCCAGAGATATACAGTATTCACCAGGGGTTCAATGATACGTACAAACGTTATTGGACAGGATTTTATTTTAACAAAAGGTGGATGGAATAGCTGCCATCACCATTTATCATTATGTATGCATTATTTAGGTGTACATGGTGAATAATATGTCCTTTTAGATTCACATGGAGGATTTACATCTGAGTAAAATATATTTTTCATTTGTAATTGATTGGAAACTTTATCGCGCTTTGTGCCATCCAACAGAGTATTATGCCACCTCAAGGAACAATCATTTGAGAGAAACAAATTAAAGTTCACATTTATCCTTTGCCCTCAGTGCAGAAGTCTTCAAGATGATCTCTTTGAAAACGTTTATGTGCCGTGAAGATCGATACGGACAGTAAAGCCACAAGCTTCAGTGGTACGGCATTTATGTTCAAAACCAAACAACACCAAAGTTCCAGGTTGAAATTATTTCTGCGCACCGGCGGGTGAAAGAGAGTTTTATGGTGACAATGTACTACCGGCACCAAACTAATCAAGCATCTGAAGACACTGCGGTACATATTCTGACCTGGCTGCTGCCCGGGTCGGAGAGGCGGGAGCATAAATCCATACAAGGGCACGGAGAGGAATTATGGGTCGCGTGACACAATGTGACACTGGGTGCACGTAGACGGAGCTAAATAAAAAAATCATATTAATATAGACTTGAGGGTCTGGATCGTTACACACACATACACACACGCATAATAATAATAATAATAATAATAATAATAATAATAATACAACCCAACAACAACAAACCTAACAACAATGTATATTGTTATTATGCTCTGAATATTATTATGTTTTAGGTATTATGCATTTGTATGTATGTATGTATGTATGTATGTATGTATAGGTGACTATCTGTGTATAAATATGTATATATATAGATACTGTGCAGTCAAGCATTTGTGATACACAACAATAAAACACACATTCCCTTACAGACATACGTGTGTCCAGCATGCACACATTTTTAACTGTGCCTTTGACATATACACATTGACACAGTGACACACACACACACACACACACACACACACACACACACACACACACACACACACACACACACACACACACACACACAGTCACCCCGGTCCCTGAGAGGGGAATATCAAATTAGGGAGGAGCATTGTCTAACTTGAGACAACCACAGTAAATTGATCCTCAAGGACGTCGGTTTCAGGTCGATAACACCTTCATAGAGTTCAAGTTTAGTCCTTGGACGGTTTTGTCGTCCAAGACACACGTCGCTTATGAAGAGAAATGGACAACAGCCTCTGAAGGAAGCCTGATCCGGCTTTTTATTTAGTTCACTTTAGAATCTGTATACGCACACTAAAACAATACACAACAATATATTACCTCGGAGTACTCAAGCTACATTTAAAACTCAATTTAAGATGAAACAATGGTTTGAGTTGATGTTTTTGTTGTATTACTTAATAATCATGTGAAAGAGAGAATGACAGAACTTCAGAGAGACAAGTAAAAGTGGTCGTTTAGTGTCATCTTTCACTTTTTGTCCTGTCCTGGCTTAATCGTCAACCGAATTGTGAATATATATTAATATAATACAGCCGTGCTGTGTTATACATCGCAAAGTCAGCCAGTCCAATTAGCAACTCCTGCCAGATACGTCCAAACTAAATACTGCTAACAAAATTTGCTAAGAGTTTTTTTAGCGCACATTTAATGACATTTAAACACAGCACGTTCTTGGGAAGTTAACTATGCTCGAGGTTCTAGTTTCCACAAGTGGGAAGTCTTTCAAACTCAAAGCCAATTGTTCTGATCACTTTATTTTCTAATAAAATATTGAGTGGATGGATTTGGGGTCCTTTATGATTAACACATATTTGAAGGTTTTGACCAATGTGTGTGGGCTTTATGTAATACATAAAAAGCTGTATCACTAGTAAGGTACAGTACATGCCATTTTTAGTGAGGCCTTGACAATTTCCATTACAAAAAACAAAGAATACATGTTTTAGGACGTGTTGAAATATTAATGTGCACGGTTCTTTCAGCATCATCTCAGCAATGTTAGATTATAAAGGGCAGAAGTTCCCGTGTGTGTCTTGTTTCTACAGAATCCAGAGCAGGCCTATTCCCTGCGGAGCCTCCAGGCCTGCTGCAGCTAACCTAAATATTGAGAGATTACTCACTCTGCGTGGCAACCTATACACACACACACACACACACACACACACACACACACACACACACACACACACACACACACTGTAGGAAGGACCTGGAATCAGTATGGGCTGCTGCTGCCAATCTGCTGGGCTGATTTGGAGAAGGACATGTTAAATCTATGCATTTTGTATTCTTATGCTATGTATGATAAACTACTAAATCACAACAAGACTTTCTCTGAAAGGTGAAGCCTAAGAGAGAGAGCACTAGAGAGAGAGAGAGATACAGTGAGAGAGAGAGAGAGAGAAAGGGGGGTGATGGAGAGAGATAGGTAGAGATAGAGAGAGAGAGGGGGAGAGAGTGAGTTAGAGAGAGAGAGGGAGAGAGAGATAGCAAGAGAGATAGCAGAGAGAGATAGAGAGAGAGGGATAGAGAGAGAGAGAGAGAGATAGCAAGAGAGGTAGAGAGAGAGAGCAAGAGAGAGAGATTCAGAGAAGGATGATGATGGATTAATGTATGGTTTGGAAACATGTTGCTCCACCCAACCTCGTCAGGTTATCCAGGTGTTCTGACCTCAGGTGGGCTCCCGGTGTTGACCTGCTACAGCTCTACAGAGACC
>PIJE02003252.1:20000-22500 GCA_002895965.2 Coryphaenoides rupestris | reverse complement strand
TAATGGTAAAATAATTTCAAGATAAGTGTTTTATTGTCACATGTACATCGTAACACAGGGCCATTCTGAACACACATTCAGCAACATCTTTGTGCTGCTGATGGCTCTTACTGAGTTCAACACAACTTGGAGCTTGGAAGAAAAACTAGCTTTTGATTGTCCAACTCGGAATTCCGTGGCAGAAACTTGGGTATCGTTTCAGAGTTCCGGTTTATCAGACTTTACGTCAGTAACAACATTGACAATATAGGTTTGTTAACTTCCAGCATGAATGCAATCATTTCATAAGTCAGAAATCCAGAGTTCTGCGTTGTTTTGAGCTCTGTATCTGTCCTTGGTGCTGAAATGGAAAAAAAAAAGCACATGGCTACAACAGTACAGCACAGTTATTGGTGTACCGAATGTTTCTAATGCAATATTATATAAACAATGTTTATCCATTCATTTATTGCATTTGTTTGCATTTAATTATTGAGAGAGAACGTAAAGATTTTGAAACTAAACAACCAAAAAAACACACGCTTCTTCCTCCCTCCCTACATCTCTCCACCAATGAGATAATAGCACATGTGTGCAACCAATGAGGGAAGAGAAACCGTGATTGGCCAGAAATGACCCGGGAGCCGTCTAAAAACAGAAATAGTTGCATACAGAGGCGGGCTCAGTCAATTCAAAAACAGATTTACTCATTTCACTCACTAGTAGCTCATAAGTCTTACGTAAATCACCTTTAATAGCGGCCCGCAATGCTGCTCTTATTATGCATTTCCATCGGCATAGGTGCTCTTTTAAGAATCGACCCGTAACCTTTACATTTTAAAAATTATGTCGTCCTTTACCCTGCAAGCCTCCTATGACAGGCGACTAGAAGCCCTGACCCAGGTGGTGTTGGTGCCACGGTCCCCAGCCCCGCCCCGCCTGGTGGAGCTCTGGCCTGGTGGAGCTGGCCCGCCACGTTCCCGCCAAAACCCTCCACCTTTTACTAAAGGGTTTCAAAAAGTGATGGGGGACCAAATGGGCCACGAGAAAATGCGGTCCCCAGCGTAAACTGACGCCGATTAATTGTGCTCGTTAATATATCCTCCATACTGCATCCTCCTGGCTTCTCCTCCTCTCCCCTGGGTGCCCACGCAGGGATGAGGGGGGTGGCCATCTTTAAGTCTTCTTTTGAGTCACATGCTTCTCCTCCTCTCTCCTCCGCGCTCACCTCTCCTCTCCTGCCTTTTTGCTCCCTCGCTCTACACCCACTTACCTTCCCTCCACCCCTCCACCCTCTTCCCGGTTCTCTCCTTTCGTCACCTCCTCTTTCACAACCGGGAGTCCACCTCTCTCTCTCTGTCTCTCTCTGTCTCTGTCCCTCCCTCTCTTCCTCCCCTCCCCTCCCCCTCCCCTCTCCCCCCCCTGCCCTCTGATCCAACCTCTCCTTCATCCTCCGTCTCCACCAAGCCCTCCCCCACTTCCTCTGCCCTCTCTGGCCATTACTAGGCCACATAATAGCAGCCCGTCCACTCTCTCTCTCTCTCTCTCTCTCTCTCTCTCTCTCTCTCTCTCTCTCTCTCTCTCTCTCTCTCACTCTCTCTCTCCCTCACTCTCTCTCTCCCTCACTCTCCATTTGTTCTTAAGGGGCGTCCGTCCTCTGCAGAGCCAGCAGTCTAGCAGATAGCGTCAGACCATTTATTTATAGACAGGGAGGGAGAGAGAGAGAGGGAGAGAGAGAGAGAGAAGGAGAGAGAGAGAGGGATGGTGATGAAACAAGACAAGACACGTGATTGCGTGTATGTGTCTGTGTGTGTGTGTGTGTGTGTGTGTGTGTGTGTGTGTGTGTGTGTGTGTGTGTGTGTGTGTCTGTGTGCACGTGTCTCGGTGTATCGATCTTTCGTTTTCCTATTATTATTATTATTATTATTATTATTATTATTATCAGCATTATTATTATTACTATTATCAATCATCAGTATAGCGCTTTGGGTTCGAGAAATGCGCTCAATAAATTTGAATTATTATATTATTATTATATTATATGTATTTATTATGCATTATTCTAATATTTATTATTATGTATTATTATTATTATTATTCTAGAGTGGAACACAGAACACAGAACACAGTCCAACTCTGAGGACACGTTAACACTGAACACAGCATCAAGGTGGAGCGCTGTGTGCTACGAGCTACCAAACCAAAACAAACACCCAGCACCGGCGCGCCGCGAGTGGCTTGGGTGACCCTCCAAGAGCACAGATGGGCACTGGGGAGAGCCCGGGGGGGGGGGGGGGCTCTCAATGGATTCTGGGTAACGCAGTTCTCTGCAGGCACAACACAAACACAGGCACACACACACACACACACACACACACATGCTTGACCTCAGAGGAATGGACAGCAGAGAGAGGAGGGGAGAGGAGGGGAGAGGAGAGGAGAGGGGAGGAGATGAGAGGAGAGGAGGGAAGGGGGGAGGAAAAAAAAGTGAAGAGAGGATGAGAGGATGGATACGTAAGAT
>PIJE02003252.1:12500-15000 GCA_002895965.2 Coryphaenoides rupestris | reverse complement strand
AGAGTCTCGGGAAGATACAATATGGCAGTTGAGACAGTGGAAAGGCGGAGCTTAAAGAGGAAGGGTTAATTGACACAGGGAACAGGTGGAGGGGGTTGTGGCTGATGATGATTGATTGATTGATTGATTGATTGATTGATTGATTGATTGATTGATTAATTGATTGATTGATTGCGGTTGAGAGTGGAAACTTACAGAGCGGGGAGCGGATGATGGTAGTCTGTGAGACGCTGGGTGGAGTTGGCTGCCTGACTGCGCACAGGGCCGGCGTAGCGCTGTCTTTATGTAACAGCTCACTCAGACATTAGTCAGGGGGGATTCTGCTCAGCTACACTCACAGCGTGTGGGAAGCCTTCCAGCCCACCGATGGAATCAGAACGTGTCCAATAGGGAGCGTTATAAGACTGGAGAGAGACTAGCGCTCATAATGTATTGTGGACCACTTCAGTGCAGATGAGTGTATCAGTAGTTTGTTATTTTGGTTGCTTTGGTTTGGCTAGTAGGTCTACTGGGTTCAGTTTTGTTCCACCTACGTCGTTGTGGTGTGTGTGTTGTTGTTTTACATTGAGATGGAGATTGACAGTCCGACACTCACTTCCTCTCTCTCTCTCTCTCTCTCTCTCTCTCTCGCTCAAACCACTCAGATTTCCCTAAGGAATATGACAAATCCCCCTGAGACTGGTCGTCTGCAACTCTCTCTAGTGTACTCTCTCTCTCTCTCTCTCTCTCTCTCTCTCTCTCTCTCTCTCTCTCTCTTTAACACACTAGAAGGGTGCATTGCAGAGATCCCGTCTGCCAGATCAAACGAGGTCCAATCCATAATGATCCATAATGTGTAAATTACCCGAAGAGTTGATTTGCAGCAAATAACGTAGACATTTAAATGTGGAATTCAGCTCAAACTCACTCGTACGTGTGTGTGTGTGTGTGTGTGTGTGTGTGTGTGTGTGTGTATGAGAGAGAGGGAGGGCATGGTGAGAGAGAGAGAGGATAGCAGGATGATAGGAGAGAGAGAGACACAGGAATGCAGATAGAAAATGTCCATGTCAGAGAAAACCGAAAGATCGTGACATCATCGCATGACGAGACAAGAGCGACGCTTCCGTGTCATTCCTAATTGTGGGATTACTCATATCGGCTTCGTAGAACATTATCAGCTCATTATCCTTCAAATGATGGATCACAACGTTATGGAGCTATCTATCATACTATCCCATTAAGGCCATTTGAAAGTGGTTATGCAACCTCTTGTGGAATAAATATTAAGATTATTATTAGTAGTAGTATAGTGGTAGTAGTCAGTAGTAGTAGTAATAGTAGTTGTACGTAAGTAGTAAGTAGTAGTAGTAGTAGTTAGTAGTATTATTGTTCTTTTATTAATTATTATTATTATTCTTTATGTATTATTATTATTTATCATTATTTATTAATATTAATATGATTATTCATTATTATATATACATTTATTTTTTGTAACGCACTTTTCAAAACACTCAAAGACATTTTTTTAAACATAATAAGATTTACATAATAAAAACATTCATACAAGATACCAGCTTGGATTCCGCATCAATTGGAGTAAAAGAGAATTAAAATTGGAACAGAAAGACAAGACAACATGAAAACATGGAGACGAGTTTAAACCTTAACCTCTAGTTTGAAGGGACAGGTTCTGATTTTGAGGGACGATGACTGGAAGGGGGAGAAGAGAGAATAAAGAAATACTGCTGATCAGAGAATAAGTTTTGGTCAATATTAATGGACGGCAGCGCGCGTGTGTGTGTGTGTGTGTGTGTGTGTGTGTGTGTGTGTGTTTGCTGAGACTGTAATTAGCACAAAGAGCCCAGTCAGCACACATTTTGTCAGCACACAATTCTGAATCCTTCTGACGAATGACATTTATTTTTTTTGGGGGCGAGGTGTGGGGGTGGGGGTGGGGGGGGGTGGATATTATGATGAGGTCATTGATGATTATTGTCCAAGTTTCGGACGAGCGAGCTCAGTGGCGTGTCAGACTGATGGCTCCTGAAATGATGAAGAATCACTCAGGGTTGCTTTTTAGTGCGGCCCAGTTAAAGACAGTGGCTTTCACCCTGGGGGGGGGGGTGCGAGGGGGGGGGGGGGGGGAGGTTGTATAGCAGCCATTAGCCTCTTAGCTCAGACCCGCTATGGACATCTCAAACCAACACACAGTGACAGTTTTATATACAGTACACCATTCATACCGTTTTGTACACCGACATGCAGAAAATCTGGTGTTTCCATTAAAAAGTGTTTTTGTCATTCAGTAAAAATATGAAAACCCATTCAAATTCCACTTACATTTACATTTAGGGCATTTGGCAGACGCTTTTATCCAAAGCGACTTACAAAGAGTACATTTGTTGAAGGAGACAGCAATATATCACTGTGGTACATGAAGATAAAGAATAGAGCAGGTTTCAAGCATTCATAGTTACAAGGTTAATAGAACGAGTTTCATAATTGCTAGGTTACCTGC
>PIJE02003252.1:7500-10000 GCA_002895965.2 Coryphaenoides rupestris | reverse complement strand
CGCTATTTTTAGTCGCTCGCGCGCGTGTGAGGCCCCCGCCGAAGACGCACACACACCTCGCATCGCTAGCGCCGCTTTCATTCTATTTATTTAGCGCTTATTTTACCGGGGGAATCGGCGACCGGTATGAATATTGCTTTCTCGGGTGAGAGGAGACGGTACACAGGGAAAGGCAAAGGAATTGAATTTCCTGTCTGGTTCAGGAAAAATAATTAAATAAATACATAAATAATAAATAAAAATATATATTCTCGCAACTGTTTGTAATTTTCACCGTGAATGCAAAAAAGAACAATGCCGCCCATTTCATAAAACAGCATTTGAATACATTTCAATGAATCTATATGAATACGTTTAAAAGCCACTGTGATACAGGACCTGATCATTCACACGGCGCATTGTAGAAAAAATACTATGAGATTAATTTGAGTTTATTCATGCAAGGAGGCAGGGGGGGGGGGCGTAAGCAATTTCTCTATCTCTAAACTCTTAAAGAATGGACCCGGCTCCATCTGCCTCCTCCATTCCTTGCAGCCCTCCACCCTGGCCGGCCTCGGTGGCGCAGGTGAAATGAAGCGCAGAACGCACTGAGCAGCCATCTGTCATGGTGGTGGTTCTACCGCCGCTCCTCCTCCTCCTCAGAAAACACAGACAGCCTCGCACATACTAGCACACAGATACGACCGCAGTCCCGTCAGTATGTGTGTATGTTAATATTTGTCGTCGGGTTGGGTAGTTTTGTGGCAGGGGGGGTGGGTATAGCTGTGCTGGGATCCACCAGGGGAAGACTCACTGTGGGCGAGGTCAAAGGTCATATGGGCGGTATTGAGTCAAGGTGGATGCTTGCCTATGGGCTTTACATTTCCATTTATATTTAGGGTGCTTTTATCCAAAGCGGCTTACAAAGAGTACATTTGTTGAAGGAGACAGCAATATATCACTGTGGTACATAAAGATAAGAATAGAGCAGGTTTCAAGCATTCATAGTTACAAGGTTAATAGAACGAGTTTCATAATTGCTGGGTTGCCTGCATAATAGCTGAGATAAGAGCAGACGTGCCATTCTGAGTGCATTACCAACATCTAAGAACATACAATATGCTAAACAATGCTTTATTTACGTATAGCGGCCATCTTGGTTCTAAGCTCTTAACTGGTTGGCAGGAAGTAAACGCGGAATTCCCCTAGTTAGTGTTTAGAGCCAAGATGGCCACCATAGGTGGAAAAGACCCATTGTGGTGCTGTCTGTCCCCACTCAGTCCACCACCCTGCCTCACTAAATGTCCATGACTCCAGGTACTCAAGAAGAGCAGAGGAGAGGAACTGTATGGCTTGGTTGCACTGCTTTGTCCATGGATGGATAGTCTGGGGACATTAAATCAGGAGGATGATGAATTATTAACGAATATTTAAATTTCTGGCAGTGTGTGTGTGTGTGTGTGTGTGTGTGTGTGTGTGTGTGTGTGTGTGTGTGTGTGCGTATGCGTGGGTTCATGTATGCGCATGTGCATGTATATGTGTGTGTGTGTGTGTGTGTGTGTGTGTGTGTGTAGGACAGATTTTTCTTTAGGCCTCCAAGTTGCATGTCATCATTTTGCATCGTGCTCTCTCACTCTCTCTGTCACTTTTTCTTTCACCCCACCCTGTGTGTGTGTGTGTGTGTGTGTGTGTGTGTGTGTGTGTGTGTGTGTTGTGTGAGAGAGAGAGAGAGAGAGAGATGTGGATAAGACAGACACACACTGAGACAGACAGACAGACAGAGAGAGAGAGAGAGAGAGAGACATAGAGACATCATGTGAAACGAGAGTAGAAAAAGAGATCAATAAGGTCAGGAGTTGGAGGCATGCTGGGAGGAGAAGTAGAGCGAGAGAGAGAGAGCTGTGTGCTTTGCTTCGAGGTGTCTCTCTCCCCCCCACCACCCCCCCCCCCCCCCACTCCTGTCCCCACCAGCACCAAAACCACTGTGGGCTGACTAATGCAAAACGATTTGTCCAATGAAATACTGTGGGGGGGGGGGGGGGGGGGGGGGGGGGGTGGGGGGGGGTTACTTTCCCCCCACGGAACACTCTGGCTGCCATTTTATGAAGCCGCATACACACACACACACACACACACACACACACGAGAGGAATTCGGTGTGATGGGATTGTTCTCGTACGCAACGCTAACCCAACGACGCATTGTTGATCACGTGTGATGAGTATGCAATTAGTGAACGCAGTTGGAATAGTTATAATTATAGTACACATGCAAATGTAGCCTCTATTAAACGGCCAGTACACATTTTTTTTACAAATGTCATGAGGATAGAATAGAACGGAATAGAAACCTATTTACAGGGTTTGTGGCCCAATGTTGGTGGCAGTTATCGTGACTATTTGTGAACGAAACATTCCGTGTCCTTCCTGACTTTCCTAATCACCTGCGTCTGTCTGTCTGTCTGTCTGTCTGTCTGCCTGTCTGCCTGTCTACGTTTCTGCCTGTCTGTCTATCTGTCTGT
>PIJE02003252.1:0-2500 GCA_002895965.2 Coryphaenoides rupestris | reverse complement strand
GAGCAACATCGCATTCTAAACGGTATTTTCACGAGCCGGGCGTCATTTATATGACCTTAATCATACACGTTGTCGACGCCTCACGTTACAGTGGTGGATTTGTGCGAGCAAATGTGTTCTGTGTGATCAGAAATACATGGGAATTGAATACATTAGTGTTACATAACTCGTCACTACAGCTCCGTCCAGGCATACCTGAACGGAGCTGTAGTGAAGTGTATTGTACCGCTTTCACACAAACATTGATCCGCCGCTGTTACTACCTCTGTTGCCGGCGTCGACATTCACACCGCAACGAAAATGATATATAAAAAGGGGACGGTAGAAACTAGGAGTACCTTTTACACCTGACAGTAGGACAGTAGGACTAGAAGACAAAACAGTGTGTGTTGTACTTTCACAAACCTCAAGCAAATGAGCAAAATTAAGGCGGCAAAGATTATATTATAGCTCGATCAGTGGTCTGCCTTAACTCAATTTATCTAGATTAGCTAAGGTAAGGTTATCTAAGTTAAGGTTAGTTATAAGGTTAGCTACGTTAAGCTATCTCACAGAAATCTTGCAATATCTTATGTCCGATAATGAAACAACAATGTACTTAGAATTTTCTTCACTGAGGCCTAGTCCTTCCTCCAACGTATACGAACACGTGGATCCACCTCTATTATGTCCTCCGCTCAAACAGTAAATGCAGATCGAAAAAACTAAAATGATCGTCTAAATGTTCCGCCACCAAATGGCAGCTCTGGCCTCCCACCGTGTCCAGCGAGTAACGGAACCCGCGATGACTAAACATAGCCTCGTCTAGTCACCGCGTTTCATAACTGTCACTCCTAATATACTCCCAGACACGCCGTCGCGAGGACACCACCTGCTAGCGCCGGATAGAAGTGTTGACTAAAAGGATATTTTAGACTTTAAACGCGACACAGGCAGGTAGTTTGTGTTCAGGAATTTTTCCTGACACTTGGTCTTTATGAGGTGAGAAAAGTATTTTATATTACATTCCGGGCCAGAAGCTGTGATATTCAGACATCAAGATATGAATAAAAACTATTCACTCGCACTATTTTCATATATTCACGTATACAGTGATTTAGGATCACGCACGGTCCACTAATGTGATCGTAATGACTTACTTAGATGAACTATTTCAGTCACATATCAATGTTTTACATCACGTGTATATAAGGGACATTTGTTAAAGGTAAGCTGATGCTTTCACTGTCGCTAAAGTGAAACATGCTTTTACACAAACACACACCACACACACACATGCGCGCGTGCACACACATGCACACACACACACACCACACACACACACACACACACACACACAAACGCAAATCATTCAACGTAGCAGATATACAAGAGCACAGATCATCACCACATCACTATATGTGCTAAATTCCTATAAGTACTTTGTGTTCCATACCATCCCATATATAGT
Source organism: Coryphaenoides rupestris (assembly GCA_002895965.2). NCBI lineage: Eukaryota > Metazoa > Chordata > Actinopteri > Gadiformes > Macrouridae > Coryphaenoides > Coryphaenoides rupestris. The sequence continues at coordinate 1,050 of PIJE02003252.1, read as the reverse complement.
GTCTGTGTGTTTGCACGATGCATTTTCATTTCTCTTTTTGCACGTTGCCATCTTCTGTTGTTATGATGCAGCTGTTAACGATTTCTGTTCTCTTGCAGTTGTACGACAAACGCTTATTTCTTTTTGTTTTCTGTATTCATCTTCTTTTTTGTCTTGTGCCCCTTATTCCATTCCCTCTTTATTTCTCTCTTTCTCTCATTCTCTGTCGTTTTCTCTCTCTCTATATATATACAGTATATATATATATATGTATATTGTGTGTTGTGTGTTCTGTCTGCATGCTGACACCAACCTCCTCGCCCTCGGAAAGTGGCTTCCTGTGGGGTGCATGACCTCTGCATGACCCCTGCATGACCCCTGCATGATCTCTGGTTAATCCCAGCGAAGTGGGTTGACCCCTCTATGCATGTGAGTGATGTCACTGGTGTGTCCGTAGGGAATCAGCCCAAAAGTTACCGTGTGCTCCAAAAACTAGGATGAGATATGACTAAACAACACACGTCAACTAATATTAGATTATACTATTTCAGAGATATCAGATTATATGAATTATATTATATTATATTATATTATATTAATTAGAATAGACCAGATTAGATTATATTGTATTATTGAGATGATGTTAGATGATTATTTATATGACATCAGATGATATTATATTATATAAATTCGAATCAGATTATATTATATATAGTATTTCACATTATATTATTTCACATGAATTATGAATAGATTATTGATCAAATTAGGTCAGATGAGATTAGATTACTTTCAGACTAGACTCATCAAAAGATACATCCTGCACCTTCATCTCAATGACGCACATTACTGACATAACACAAGACAATTAATTTCATAAAGTATGTGTGTGTCATAAAGTTTCATAAAGTATGCGCCGCCGAGCCTAGCCTCGCCTGCCTACGTGTGTGTAGTGTGTGTGTGTGTGTGTGTGTGTGTGTGGGTGGGTTGTGGTGTGTGTGGTGTGTGTGTGTGTGTGCTCGTTGTGTGTGTGTGTGCTGTGGTCGTATGTGTGTGTGTGTGTGTGTGTGT
>PIJE02003251.1:15310-34197 GCA_002895965.2 Coryphaenoides rupestris | reverse complement strand
ATTGGAATTGAAATTGAATTGACAGAGAGACAGCGAGAGACAGAGACAGAGAGACAGAGAGAGACAGAGAGACACAGAGAGACACAGAGAGACAGCGAGAGACAGAGAGACACAGAGACACAGAGACAGAGAGACAGAGACAGAGAGAGGCAGCGAGAGACAGAGAGAGACAGTGAGAGACAGTGAGAGACAGAGAGAGACAGTGAGAGACAGAGAGAGACAGTGAGAGAGAGAGAGACAGAGAGAGACAGAGAGAGACACGGCGGTGGTGGTGGTGGCGGTTGAAAAGTTCAGCCTGGCTTTGCTTCTTCTTTTTTTTTATATGCCCCTGCTGCAGCTGCCACCAGAGCCAGAGCCCAAGCGACAGCCAGCCCTGTGTGTGTGTGTGTGTGTGTGTGTGTGTGTCTCTCTGTGCTCTCCAGCAACAACCTGCTACCATGGAAAGCACACCTCAGCGCCCCCCCCACCCCCACCCTCACCCCACCCACCCACCCCCCCCCCCCCCCCCCACCCCCAGCAGCAGGGTGGGGCACCACCCACCCTCCTCTACTTCCCTTTCATATTTGTGTGGTTTTTGTTTTCTTTGTTATTTTTTTTGGGCTCTGGCTCTGGTGGCAGCTGCAGCAGGGGCATATAAAAAAAAAGAAGAAGCAAAGCCAGGCTGAACTTTTCAACCGCCACCACCACCACCGCCGTGTCTCTCTCTGTCTCTCTCTGTCTCTCTCTCTCTCACTGTCTCTCTCTGTCTCTCACTGTCTCTCTCTGTCTCTCACTGTCTCTCACTGTCTCTCTCTGTCTCTCGCTGCCTCTCTCTGTCTCTGTCTCTCTGTCTCTGTGTCTCTGTGTCTCTCTGTCTCTCGCTGTCTCTCTGTGTCTCTCTGTGTCTCTCTGTCTCTCTCTGTCTCTCTGTCTCTGTCTCTCGCTGTCTCTCTGTCAATACACTTTCAATTTCAATTCCAATTTCTGTCTCTGTGTGTGTCTCTCTCTAGGTTCCCTCACTTAAAACGCTGGCTATGTTTATTGTTCCATTTATTTTTTGCTTTATCTGCGTCTTGTGCTCAGGTGTAACAACTAAGCACGGTTTTGTTTATCCGTAGATTGTTTTGATTAAAACAGCTAAACAGCTAAAAATAAATAACAAAACTCTCTCTCTTTCTCTCTTCTTCTCTCTCTCTCTCTCTTTTTCTGTTGGGTACTTGTCTAGATGTGTAATCCCCTTGCATTTATAAATAAATCTCGATGTGCGCTTCATATTTACAATGTGCTTACAATGTGAGAAGCGCGGGGAACAAGGGACAGAGGACAGACTGATCGCAAGGGATCTCTATCTCTCAGTCCGTCTCTGGGCATGTGAGGGCTCTTAACTGACCCTGTAGACCTCGTCATCACTCCAACCTTTGCTGTTCATCTCCATAATAATTTCGGCTAAAATCTGAAACAAACAGCAACAAACTCATCTACTGAACACCAAAATCAACGCACCCGTGTCCGCTATAGCTTCACACTGACGCAGGACCGGGGTGCTAATGCGCTGGGCTACAGAATAAAGTGCTCTCTGAGATATCAAAGCCACCCAGCCAGGAGACGGGCATGGGAGACAACAAAAGGCTGTCCGTCTCTCCTAGCCAGGCCCAGCCCGGCCCCGCCCCTTCCCCTAACCCCCTCCCCTTCCCAGTCACCCCTCTCTCTTCCCCTCACACAACACACACACACACCACACAACACACACACAACACACACCACACCCACACACACACACACAGACCTTCCCCGCCCCCCTCTCTCTCTCTAGAACTCTACTTTAGCCCACCACCCCTTCACTCTCTCGCTCTCTCTCTTCTCTATCTCTCTCTACTCTCTTCTCTCTCCCTCCTCGGCCGACCCCATCCCTGAATCTGTTGCCGGCAACATCCAAACCCTTGGTCCTCGCCCAGCCAGCTACTTCTGACAAAAGATGCTTGTTTATCAAACCTTTCACTCGCCCCCCCCCCCCCCCCCCCAACTACCCACCCCCTCACGGTGGAAAAGTGATCTACGAGCAGCACTACTGTTCCCTTTGGCATCTCTATCTCCGTCTCTCTCTCTCTCCTTCATCGGCTTCTCTCTCTCTCTCCCCCTCTCCTCGCCCCGTGTCTCGCTGCCGTTAACTCTGTCCATCTTGTGAGAAGGAGAAGGAGAACACTCAATCTCTCTCTCGTTTCAGTCTAATCTATGTCTTCCTCCGTCTACCTTTATAACTGGTCCCCCCTTCTCTCCCTCTCTCTCTCTCTCTCTCTCTCTCTCTCTCTCCACACACCCCCCCCCCCCTCTCCCCTCCCCCCCGCCCCCACCCTCTCCCATCCCCCCCTATGTAACCCCCCCCCCCCCAACCACACCTCTCCTGCTCGGAACGGCGGAAAATAAATTATGTGACCACGAGGTTTACGGTCAACTTTTCGCTGCTTTGTTATTAGCTGCCGGGCGGGTGGGGGGGAGGGGTGTGTGTGTGTGTGTGTGTGTGTGTGTGTGTGTGTGTGTGTGTGGGGGGTTGGGGGGGGGGTTATACGGGGGACGCAGTGATTTTGGTAAATGCCACATAAAGGCAGTGCATCAGGAACCCCAGGCCCCGGGGCCATTGGTCACTCAGTCTGGGCCGACTCTCCTCGGTGACTGAGCTGCCAAGCGGCATCATATGCAGCCCCCTGTAGCAGATCTGGGTCAAATGCTGAATACAGGACAGCTCCTGTAGGCATTACTTTTATCCTACGCAAGGTGCCAGATGGACCAGTTACATTTGTTTTGACTAATTCATACAGCTTTAAAAAAATGTGTACAAAAAAAAAGAGGCTTTTCTGTATTTGATCCAAGTTTGATTGCATTTTCTGTGGGATGATTATATAGAGTAGTAATAAGTACATAAATAATAACCCGGTGGAGTTCAAATAAGTGAAGAGAGTCCAGAGAGTTTTTGCTGTGCGTAATATATCCCCCCACCCCCCCCTCCCACACACACACACACACACAAGGGATTTAATATTTAGTAATGGAAGTCGGACGAGAAGAAGATAATTAGCTAATAGCGGACGTGAGGCTATGGTGAGAGAGAGAGAGAGACAGTGCAAGACTGAGTCGGAGAGAGCGAGAGATTTAGACGGATCAGATTTGAAGGACGTTTTTGAAGTTACCGACAAGAATATGACAACAGGCATAAAAATACATGAACTCAAAAAGTTTAAAAAGTAAAATAATGGCCACTTGATAGCCCAAAGCAAACCCCCCCCCCCCCCTCTTATAAAGTAACACCGCTATAAGGGGCAGGCTTGGTGTTTCTGGAACAATGGAGGAAGAGAGACTTAAATCCATAGTTAGATTAAATATTGGGAGTGAGCCGCCTATAACCGCATTAGTCGGCGTGCAGGGCAGGGGCCAGCTGCAGACCCCTGGTCCCGTTAAGCAGGATTTACAGGACAACTTAGTGTGATTACGGCCCCAACCGGCCCTCCACCACCACCACCACCACCCCTCCCTCCCCCACCACACCAAAAGTTGTGGAGCTGAATCACACTAAATGCCCGACTTTATGCCGTCATCATCACCATACACCACTACGCTACAATACATTACAGTACAGACTACACTATACTATACACCACTATACTGTACTGTACTAATGGACTGCAATGCTCTACTGGACCACTGTACAAATATACTATCCTACACTACACTATACTTAGTACTAGTACAACTAAACTGTAGTATACTACACTGTACGATACAATACTACACCAGTATGACCATACTATACGACACTATACTGGTACGATGCTATAATAATACTACAATACTATTTTGCAATACAGTACTATACTACTATACAATACTATTTTATAGATAGCAGTATACTATTATACAATACTATTTTATACATACTACACTACACTAGTATGACTATAGTATAGGCCTATACACTACTATACTAAACTATACAATACTATACTACACTATAGTATATTATACCTACTACATTACACTATGGGCCTATTACACTACACCGATGTTATACTATGCTAAACGATCCTACACACTACACTAGACTAATGCGTCTACTACTATGCTGCCAATAGTGCTGTACTAAAATATACAACATTACTATTGTATTGCACCAAGTAACACAGTGTTTCTCAAGCCAAGCTGACCTTTACAGACACAGCAGCTCACACTCTGTGAACCTTGGCACCGGTACATTTTGAGACGCAGCATCATTCTGTTTCTATTCAGTTCATTTCATTCCAAAGAAGACATGGAAGCGTCTGAGGAAGACGTGATTATGTGTGTCTCCGCGTGTGTATTTATTGTTGTGTGTTGCCCTATAGTGTTTTCGCAGGGCATTGTTGAAGGTCAAACGAAGACACGCCCAGAAACGGAAACAGCAAACACTAACTGCTAATCGCGTGCACTTTGGCTTCAGTAAAACAAAGATGCTTTGATGGTATTATGGGATATGGTGGGCGATGGGGGGGGGGGGGGGGGGGGGGTTTGCAGGGGTGTGAAGGACAGCGCCATGGTAACCGGTTTTGGGAGGAAGTCCCCCCAGGGGCCACCCTGACCCCAGCATCTGGGGACAACGTAGCATTGTCACCGGCATCTACTTGAACAAAGATGTAGGCCTACCAAGTCTGGCCTGTTATTTAGCAGAAAGTCACACTAATAGTCTTCGTTTTAACTGCCTCTAATAACATTATTGTCGATGGTGTTTTCTGTTGATTTTCTTAACAAATACATTATAAATACATAATTCCTCGCATTCATCATTCAATCTAAAGACACAACAAGATCAATTCATGTGAATTATTTGTTTGACCATTTACATTTCCTAATAGAAAATGATCGAATGGCAAAAAACTCATTATTTTAGCCTTTCAATTTAAACGACACTTCAGCCTGCATGTTCGACCCTGACTCCTGCTCGTATAGCTCAGATTCCTGATAGGCTTTGAATGAGGAGAGAGAGAGAGAGAGAGAGAGAGAGAGAGAGAGAGAGAGAGAGAGAGAGAGAGAGGAGAGAGAGAGAGAGAGTGGCGCGGTGTGGTCCAGATGCTCCCCTCGACATGTTTACTGCACTCTCTCTGTCTCTTCTGGTCCTGCAGCACCTGCTGTCTTCTCCGGATCGGATAGTACACTCGCTTGCTCAGTAGCTTCTTATATCCTATATATATATATATATATATAGGCCTATATGTATCTGTGTATAGAAATAGTTTGTGTTAATCATGCGGCCTATATATTCTACTGGCTTGTTACCGTTAACGTACACATCGATAACATATCACTTATCAGTAAAAAAAACAATACAAATAAAAAAACACAAACACTACAATCTCGTAAAAGGATAGTCCTACATGTTGGGGAGAGTTACGCAAAGTTAATTAGGCAAAAAAAAAAAAAGATAGGTTACTCGTTGCAGAGTAGGAGGGTCGAGTTGTCACTTTATCTTCCTAATCATTTCGTCATAAACCTTTCATAAAGTTTTTTTCTTTCTCAGATTTACTCGATTCATCGCTTTAATAATTTTTTAGCTCATTCGTTTTGGACCCTGGTGTGCTGCTTATACCGCAAGTGCTGGACCTAAACACTTATATATATATGTGTTTATATATATATAAGTGTTTAGATCCATGTCTCAACTCCCGATCCTCACGTTATATTATATATTAGTTATATTATATATAACGTGAGGATCGGGAGTTGAGACATACAGAGAGAGGAAGAGAGAGGCAGAGAGAGAGAGAGAGAGAGAGAGAGAGAGAGAGAGACGGAGAGAGGCAGCAGGTGACATAGGCCTGATATCCAGTGAAATATCCTCATCTCTTTCCTCCATCTTAGACCGACTGACACACACACACACACACACACACGCACACGTACACACACACGTACACACACACACGCACGCACGCACGCACGCACACACACACACACACACACACACCTATCACACATCTAAAGCAGAGTGGAGTCGTTCAAAACACACACACACACACCGAGCACCATGGACAGTTCCCGAACGAATCGCCTAAAGACGCGGGAGGCTGGACGCGCGCCTCTCCGTTCAGTCACCGCGACGCTCGACGCGGAGGATTTCCAACGCGCTTGTGATGTGACTTTTATCTCCGCATCACTGAAGGCGGCTGACATTTGGAGAGAACATCTCTGTGTTTTGCTGCAGAGGATCAAATGGCCAGCCCCTCCCTCCCTCCCTCCCTCCCCCTTTTTTTTTTTTTTACATCATTTCTTCATCCATCCATCCATCCATATATTACACACACGGTTGGGAGTCCCGTAAAACGCCCATTCGTACAACCGTAATTACACAACTCCGAACGAATAAACTCCGAAATAGATAGCGGCCCAGTTTAGTTTTCCATGTAAAATACAGAAACAAGCCATCCAGTGTACAGCAGGAGACGAAACGAGCCAGTGGTGACGATAGTAGCCTCGATACGCGATGGAGATGTAAATATAACATCCGCTGCTCCGGTCTTATATTATTCAAGATCGAAGGTGAACCCAAAGGACAGCGTTGACGAAATGTGGATTAAAAAAAACCCCATCGGTGGTTCACAGCGGTAATGAACTCCTCTCGCAAGACCACCAGAGTGACAGCAAAGTGGGCAACACAAGCGTCCAGGAAAATTTCCCGAGAGCGCCATTGGTTTATTCCCACTTCTGTTGTTATATAAATATATTTCAGCGTTGAACCAAGGGAAACGATAGCCTCGATCAAATAATAACAAGTAGTAGTAGTACTAGTAGAAGGAGGTTTACTTTTCAAACTTAAAAAGCCAATTAGCTATATATATATATATCATCTTCGGAAAAAGGTGACACCAGGGATACGTAGTCCACTTTTTACGCAAAAGAAAAAAAAAGAATACAGCCCAAGTATCAAGCGAAGGCAATGTACAAAGTTTTCTTTACGCGTAGGCTACACGATACACTAGAAATAGAGAAAGCATAATTCTTTCAGGTGAACAGATCAGTTCATTAGTGCGCCTGTACATGAAGCTCCTCTGTAGATACCATCAAAGTTGTGGTGAAATAAACAACACTTGCAACACAACACGATGCGCAATAGACGCGATATATATTATATTTGTTGTGAGCCTTACCTGAAATCCCAAAATACTGCCTTCTGTTTGCTTCTGCGCTATGTCCTGGTGGTGTTGTTGTTGTTGTTGTTGTGTTGTTGTTTTTTTTGGAAAGAGAGTTCAAGTCGGTTTCAAGTTGTAAAAAAAAAAAAGATATCCCCCTCCGTGAAGGTTTGGGTTTAAAAAAAAAAAAAAAACCCGATAATCTATCCCGATGTTGCGATGTCCGTTCAGATCTCCCGGCAGAAAGCGGCGGGCCTGTCGGAGGGCTCGGCGTGCGGCGCGGAGCTCCGGATCAAGGCGTTTGGGATGCTTGTTTGTAAGCAAAAAAACATGGCTTCATTTGCCTTTGTCAGCGAGAAAACGTAATATTGACTTACCTTTCCCTCATGAGCCATTGTCCCCCCCCACCCACCCACCCCCCCCTTCTTCCGCCACCCCCCCTTCTCTCTCCCCCCGCCCTTTGCCATGACATCACGAAGGCTGTAGTAAAACCTCCAGCATCGGATGGGCAGGGCTTTATGTACCCCTCCCGATAACTCAATGGGCATGTATCTATACACATCCCCCCCCCCCCCCCCCGGCACAACACACACACACACACACACACACACACACACACACACAACACAACACCCCATCCCCACCACCCCCATCCCCACCAACCCACCGCCCCGCCCGCCACGAAACACACATCCTCACACACACACACACGCACGCACACACACACACGCACGCACACACACGCACACACACACAAAATACACACCCATAGGCCTACATAAACTTACATATCACTTTTTTTTTTTCTCGCCATAAAACACGTCGCCTTGATTTGTGATTCAATACACACGTAGACGAGCCGATACTAACTTTGATTATACGGAACAACGCCATGACTGGACATAAAGGATAATCGTTTAAAAAAAAAAAAGAAAAAAGAAAAACAATGTTGTTGTTTTTCCTCCTAAAACGGCTTCTTTGGACAAACGACAAACGCAGCCAGAGAGTCGGGGGCGGGTGGGGGGGGGGGGGGGGCGGTCATGTTGTCTTGGACCGAGTCTGGTACATCTATAACGTCGTGTATAGTACGCCAGAAGGAGCTTATGTATCACCTGCAGATACCTCATCTTTGACACACACACACACACACACACACACACACACACACACACACACACACACACACACACACACACAGACGCACGCACACACCCCCACGCATCCACGGGAAATGGTATCGTCTGGTAATTCATTCAGCAGCATGCAGGCGCTGCTGCTCCGCGGCTCCGTGGCCGGGAATTGATGTAGTAGCGCGATGCGTTCGTAATGTATGTATACAATGCGCCGTGACAACATCTGAGCATTTCCCGGTACATCCGACGGAGGGGTTTTAATGACATCACACACACGAGTCTCCAGGGGAGTTTCTAAGTATATCTTAAATTAAGAATAGATGATGAGATGCTCATAATCGAGAACAGGGCTTACACGTTGACGTTTATCGCAAATAAAATCTTATTTTATTTGCGATAAAGGAAAAAGCTGGTATTGTATATATATATATAGAAAGCCAGCAGCATGACGCCCAAGAAAATGACTAAATGGTCTTTTCTTATTTTGTTTCTAACTAATCATCGTCCGGTTTCTAGTCAGCGCATAAATAACCAGTAAAAATCTAAAGAGTGCAACTTGGAGTCCCTCCCAGATGTTACACACACACACACACAGACACACACACACACACACACACACACCGTGTATTTTGCTGCGCTGTTTTGAAACCATTAGTGAAAATGACAACCATTCATTACAAGCCATTTGAGAATAGTCTCCACAAATGCCATCCTTTATCTGCGGTCTCCACGCCGCGCACAGAGAATATTCAAAAAGCCAACCTTCAGCTTTCAGCAATTCTATTAAATTCTTATCTCTTTGCAGCAGCCTCTTTTTTGTGCAATCCCATTGTTATGCATTGGAGCTGAAATCAATCACCGGGCGTGCACGCCGCAGCATCAGTGTGAGTTCACTTTGGTTGCAAAGCGCACGGTATTCACACAACAACGGGATCGACAAACGTGTAAACAAAAGAGGAGAGAAAATACAAAAAAAAAAAGAGGATATTCTCTGTGCCACCGGGGGGCCACGCACGACCCCACCACGAGGCTCCCGGTCCGGGAAGTCTACAGGCCTACAGCAGGCAGCCAGGCGGGCGGGCAGGCGGGCCGGCGCTCACTGATGCAAGCGGTGTTACAGGGAATAGATTATGATTACGTATGCAAAGAGCAGAAATGATTCAAGGACAAAAAATTGTTCGTTTCGCAAACACGCACACACACAGACACACACGCACACACACACACACACACACACACACACAGAGGCTGATTTCAGGACCCTAGTCAGCTCCTGCGCACCGACTGTTTTTCAGAACGTCGGACAGCAGCCAGTGTTACGCGGGCCTGAAAGCTCACAGCACCGGGAACTGAACACACTCTGGGCTGTAGGGTTTATTATATGAAGCAAAAGTAGGAGTTAAAATCATGTAGATAGTGTCAATACAAAAAAAAGTTTGCACTTGTGTTTTCCTGTTTTTTTTCTCCACATTGTTCGACACAACCACACGTTAACGTTTTAAAAAAAAGTGTGTCGTGGCAGGAATTCCTTCGGTGTTGATGATTTAAATCAGGTCAAGTCACACCGCATCAGCTGTAGAACCCCGTTTCCGTCATTTGTAAAAAAGAAAAGAAAAAAGAAAAGTAAAAAAGTAGAAGAAATAAAGTCTGTCTGGGTATGCAGATGGCACGGAGGCACAAAGCAGCGCGTCATTACGTATGCACAATAGCATTTGTATGGTGGCTATATTGTGAGGGCCCCGGCCGGGCAGCCAGTATAAATATTGCATGGGGGCAGCAGCTGAGTGCGCGGAGCGGGGAGAGGCCCCTACTGCTCACCCCGCACGACAGATGGAACAAGCCGACAGACCAAAGTTTCTCATAGGCCCCGCCGCTTGGCATTGTCCCCAAGGTACCGAGGCCACACGTCTGCCCCAGGGGACCCGCTGGCCTTTGTCTGGGGTTACTGGGGGTGTTGAGTTGCTCTCCCTTACACACACACTTGAAATAGGTTTACACCCCTGAAGAAAGGAACGACTTTATGTTGTATATGTATGTTATATATATGTTTTCTTTTAAACATGCGTGTCAAAATAAAGAGTGTATTGCTATAGTTGGTTTTGGTTACTCTAGTTTAGTTTCGGTAGCGCCGGCAGTGAAAGTGGGATTATATGACTTGAATATAACTATTCAGTTTGACTGTAGTCTGCAAAATGTGTGAACCGACGATTAGTAGCCTACGATTTGTTTAGCTTAACTTTACCGAACTTTATCGTCATGTGTTCATTTCTTATTGATTTTACTGAGCGAATTAGCCCCGACATAATGTCGGCGAAACGAAGCGAATGTAATGAATGAAAAGGTACAAATTAAAAACCCATACATCACCCTTAACGTGCATATTTTTAAAACATGACTAGAAGGTAGCCTGTGGAAGTTAAAAAATACTTTTTAAGCTTAGTTTGTTGAACTTTCCTGCTATAATAGGCATACCCGTATTAATGTATTCATATATTTACTTTTGCTGTTAAAAAAACACGCCGACTGAAAACTTGAACGCCATGTAGTTAGTCGTACCTAATCTAAGTCATACGAACCGAGAAAAGCGCGACACAGCTTCATGTCTCCTCCTCCTCCTCCTCTTCCTCCTCCTCCTGCGCCGTCCTCCGGTCCCGAGAGGTGACAAGTTCAGCTCGACTCCTGGCCGCCGGAGAACTTATTCAAACTTTACTCCAACTTCCCGCAGCCGGGGAGGTGGAGGGGGCGGGACGTGTTTGTTGAGCCCCGGGGAACACCAATAGGAAGGCCAGGGACTTTCCTGCTGCCAATTTCTCAGCCAATCAACTGTCGGCTTTCAACAACAATAGCGAGAACGACAACAAAGGACGCAGTCAACTTCGGAGAGCTCTGATTTAAATAGGCCTACTCAGCATATTTCATGGCATAACACGGGTACAGTTAAGTATAGTTTCTAACTATACAAGACTGTTATTTTATGTCTTAAAACTAAATGAATACATATATATAATTTGTAACTTATATAAAACATATACAAGTTATTATAGCCATTATAGTTACAAACACATACATATATTTAGCTAAATTAAGCATGAAAGTAGTAGTTATAATTTTTTTTCTGCGTGTGTCTGTATAATACACTTATAAAGTATTGCACAATTATAATTATTATACAGTATGGCCCCCGGTGTACAAACTAAAGTTCACCGGACATCATGATGCAAACTTTATGTAGTACTTATTTGGGACGTGTATGAGTAAACTTTGTTCCATGTGACCATTGAAAGTGTGTGTGTGTGTATAGAACAGACCCCCCCCCCCCCCCCCCCCCACCACACACACACACACACCCCTCTCACCAGGACCATTACCAGATGGCTTGCCAGATAATGCGCTCCTCCGTTGCCTGCTCCCAGTGTCCCGTCTGTCCCTGTTCCCAGTCTCAATGGAGGCCAAGTCCCACTAACACTCCCACACTCCTACATTGTTCATGTATCTTCTACATCCCTAACAAATGCACTATAAAACTCTATGAAATATATATCAAGTATTATCCATATCATATATTGTTCACTTTTATCATTATGCTTATGTATACGTCAGTGCATCTAAGATTTAAAAAATTAGAAAATAACTGAAAATAACTTACAAAATTACTTAAAATAAAATTCCCAAAAATGCGTTTCTATTTAACTTATATTAAATTAACACAAAGCAAAATAAACACACATTCAAATGAGACTGAATGCCAGTTAAACTAGAGGCAAGAGCGAATCTCAGTGATCATATATCAATCGGGGGACTACAGAGACAGGGCTGAGAGTGGGGACAACCCAGAGCCCACTAATGTTCTGCCTGCTGAGAGCTGCTTTATCTGAGCCTGCCAGACACTAGTAGGCTCCCGGAGAACAGAGCTCTCATTAGTGCCCATTCACTTCCATAGTGACTCTACCCTCGCTCACCCTTCCCTATGTCACTGGCCCCCCTCTATCCCTTCTCCTCTTCAGACTTCCAGACAGGACTCTCTCTCTCTCTCTATCTCTCTAACTCTCTCTCTTTCTCTCTATATTAAACACACACAGGCATACAAGCGCACACACACACACGCACACACACACACACACACACACACAGATATGTATGTTAAACACACACACACACACACACACACCTACCCATCTCTTCTGTATAGCAAGCAGCTGAGCTCTGAACATAGCCTCCAGCTGTCCAGGAATCAATGACAATAAAGTCTCGACAAACTTATGCACACACACGCACACACGCACACACACACACACACACACACACACACACACACACACACACACACACACACACACACACACACACACACACACACACACACACACACACACACACACACCACGGAGCAGAGCAGGAGACGAGGCCTTGTTGAAAGAGACCACCTCCCAGGCTAATGAATGGAAAGCAGCCTCGTCTTTCGCATCATCCTCATTCAATCTGGGCTCTTACATCTTCACTCCTACGCTTCCATTAACATGTTTCCACAGGATCAATACTACGCTGCTGCGCCGAAGATGATGAAGGGTAGGTGTCAAACAAGAAGATGAAGAAAAATACAAGAAAACGAGTTATTATTGTAAACTTTGTGTTAAAATCATTAGCATAACGACATAACATGTTATTGCGGGCGCTAGCAGTTGAATATCAAACGTATGTATTTAACTATGGAGGGAAAAACAGGGAGTTCACAGCAGCAACTCACGGGGCCTTGAGACCTTACAACTTACAACCTTACAACATAAGGCAGTACAGGCCAAGTGTGGCTATTCTGAAACACAAAGCGACACAGAAACCATCAACGTATGTGGACACAGTGTGGCTTGGATTAATCTTCACCTGAAGACGCACGCACACACACACGCATCCATGCATGCACCCACACACATGCACGCACGCACGCACGCACACACACACACACCACACACACACACACACACGCACACATGCACACACACACACACACACACACACACCCTGGTCTCCCATATGGACAGTTGACATCCGAACTCAGCTCCTGACCTCAAGAAAACAATCAGGTTCATAACACCATGATTTTATTGCTCCACCCCCACCCTGTCTCCCTCTCCCGCCCCCACCTCTCTCTCTCTCTCTCTCTCTCTCTCTCCCCCCCTCCCCCCACTCTCTCTCTCTGCCTCTCTTTCCCTCTCACCCCTCTCTTTCTCTATCCACCCCTGTCTTTCTCTCTCTCCCTCTCTCTCCCCCCTCTCTCTCTCTCTCTCTCTCCCCCCCTCTCTCTCTCTCTCTCTCTCTCTCTCTCTCTCTCTCCTTTCACTAACAACCGTGGTGCATGATCATCCCCATTCCTGTCAAGTCCTGTTAGACACGGCCAAGCGTGTCCCTCTAAACCAGTGTGTGTGTAGTGAGTGTAGCGCACAAGACTCTCCATATACTTTATTGGGACATTCATCCGTAGGAATCAGGTCATGTTATAGTTAAGATGATCAACTTTGCGATTGCACACAATTGTATGCATTATATTATATATACAGTATATGAGAGAGAGAGAGAGAGAGAGAGAGAGAGAGACATTGTTCAGGTTGTTCTCTGAAGCGGCGGCAATTCATTGTTCAGATCCTCTTCTTTTGTGCGCAGCGTTTTATTTTTAACACGCACGCCCACACACACATCCTACGGGTGTACGAGGGGAAGTGATATCATGTGTGCGCTGCAGAGACGGCCGAAGTGTAGTCTGGGTGCCACGTCGGATAAGCTTCATCTCTCTCGACATCTCCACCCCCCCCCTCCCCCCTTCATCTCCTGCTGCGGCCGCACGTGGAACGGGGTCAGCCGTGCCACAAGGCAGCCGCCACTGCCCCCACCCCCGCCCCCTGACAACCCCGGCGGCCTGTCCGTCCTGGTCAGCCTGGTCTGGTCTGGTCAGCCTGGTCTGGTCTGGTCAGCCTGGTCTGGTCAGGTCAGCCTGGTCTGGTCTGGTCAGCCTGGTCTGGCCTGGTCAGCCTGGTCTGGTCAGGTCAGCCTGGTCTGGTCAGCCTGGTCACTTGCTGTCTGCAGAGCGCCTCTATAGCCGGGAGCCACGGAAGCGTAGCACTGGACCAAGCTACACTTCCCTGAGTACCGCCTCCAGCTAAGGCTGCCCCCCCCACCCCCCAAAAAATTAATTAAAAAACAAAACTACAATGTATATATGTATATATATATACACTTTACGTAAACCCTATGAAACATAACATTTAAAAAATCGAAAAGAAAATAAAGAAATATAAAAATTAATACATATATATATAAATAAATAAATAGACAAATAAATAAATACATACTTATTTATGAATTGCCTATTTTTATACATATTTATACATATATTGTTTTATATATGTATGTATGTATATTTATATATATATGCCTATATTGATACATTATAAATAATAAACAGAGGGAGATTTGTTATGCTGTTTGTATATGACTTCCTATATATATATATATATATATAGTATTTATTTACCATCAGTGACCTGTCAATGGGTTTCCGATTCATGCCCTGGCCCTCCTTTCATCTGTCTATTCATCTCCCCCCACTTTTCCTGTGCAGCGTTTCTCTCTCTCTCTCCTCCATCACACTCAACTCTCGGTGGCCTTTCTTCCTTCCTCCGCTGCGCCCCGCGACAGCAGCAGGCT
The DNA here is from genome assembly GCA_002895965.2 of Coryphaenoides rupestris. Taxonomy (NCBI): domain Eukaryota; kingdom Metazoa; phylum Chordata; class Actinopteri; order Gadiformes; family Macrouridae; genus Coryphaenoides; species Coryphaenoides rupestris. The sequence goes on along the minus strand of PIJE02003251.1, from coordinate 19,238 downwards.
GGGCAAATATGCGCCCAGAGCGGCGGTAAATACAGGCAGCACTTCACAAACAAGGCCTGATTACAATGACAAAGGCCCGCCACACTTTGGGGAGGAGCTTGGAGCAATTTGGAGGCTGCAGGGGCCGCGGAGCGAGGGCCATACTTAATGGGCTTTGTGCGACTGAAGAAAGGGGGCCGGAGCGACCGGGCCCAGCTGTCACTATGGAAAATATCACACTGACACAGCACTCCATGCTCCCTGGCTTGATCACTCGCTTTTTTTTCTTCCTATTTCAGCCTTCCCCTCTCCTCCCCTCTCCCCTCCCCTCCTCTCCTCCCCTCTCCTCTCTTCTCTTCTCAACCCCTCCCCTCCCCCCCAGCACTGCTTCTCCAAGTCTTTTTTTTTTCTTTCTCTAGTTAGCGAGAACCCCAAAAAAGCTGTCGGTAAAAGGAGGGAAAAAATAAGTAAATGAGATATCTCTTTCTTTCTTTCTTTCTTTCTTTGACGCAACACACGCACATGCACAGACACACACGCACGCACACACATTTTGTCTCTGGGAGTGAAGCATGTGTACGGGAAAACAAACACACATGCATGCACACAACAAGACAGTAAGCTTGTGTGTTGTGTGTGTGTGTGTGTGTGTGTGTGCCATATACACACACAAACACACACCAGAGCACAACATGTAAAAAAACTTGATGTCATCCATTTGTCATGTCCATTTGCCATGGAGTAACCCAACAAGGTTGTCTGTTCCTTCCACGGCTGAAACAAGTTCTTTCACTCGGTGCCAATGAATCTCCCCGCCCCACAACACACACACACACACACACACACACACACACACACACACCACACACACACCACACACACACATATGTACATACACAAACACCCCCACACACACACACGTGCACATACACAGTGCACACATCACACACACACGCATCACACACACACACACACAACACACACACACAACACACACACACTGCAACACACAACAGCACACACACACACACACAACACAACACACAGCACAACATACACACACACAACACACAACACACACACACACACAGCACCACACACAAGTGCACATCACATGCCAATTAAAAACACCGTAATGTATGTATGTGAAAGACTAGCATACGGATGAAGATTACAAATTGATTCCGTGGCGGGGGGGCGTATTGATATAGGTCGAATTGAATAGGAGATAAAGGTTCCTGTTCACGTTGCCACTGTGCAGAACAGACATGAGATGAACCTCCCTTCTCACTCACCCCCCCCCCCCCGTCCACCCACCCAGCCCTCTCCCCCTGCACCCTGCTCCTCTAGCTGGGCTCCTGGTAGCGGTCTCTCTGCCTGCCTCCTGAAACAAGCCACCTACACTTCAGGACATCTGCTAAGCTGATTTTCCAGGGCTTAGCAGCACCCCAGTATCACAGAGATTAGGAGGAACAACATCCAACTCTCTGGCTTTGTGCGACACTTCAATACTGCAGCTCTCCCTTTCTGTGTGTTTTTGTGTGTGTGTGTACAGTGTATATATATATATACTGTATATATATATATATATTTATGTGTGTGCATGTGTGTGTGTTCATTTGCATTTGTGCGTGCTTGTGCGCCCGTGTGTGTGTGTGTGTGCGCGCACCAGTGTGTGCCTGTGTGCGTATGTGTTCCAGTGTGTGCACATTATACACGGTGTTAGGGCGCCATAAGTCGCAGAGCTGGTGTCGTACACTCGGATGTGGAGCAGTGAGCCGGTCTTAGCAGGGATCCGGAGAGCGCAACCCTAGAGCTGCCTCACAGCGCCGCCGCCGCCGCCACAGCGCTGTCTCTGTTGCCGAGCCAAGCCCATTATCACAGGAGAAGAAAAGATGGAAGACAGGAAATGGCAAACAAAGCAACCGTTCTCGAAACAATAAAGACGTTTAGTAGAAATCCACAAAAGTTGTGGAGTTATTTTCGTCGTCCTCCCTTCTATAACTGCTACTGTTCCCCTGTTGGTTGCTCCTTTAAGTTGCAACCGCTAACATTCATTTATAGTTATTTGTGTTTGTGTTGGTGTTGGTGTTTGTGTCATTATTGCGCGTTACGTTTTAATGTGTGTGGTGCATAGTCAGCGATGTGTGGGAAGTGAGTGTATCTTATATCTCATTGTGGATGCATGATTGCTCACGCTCTGTATCTATTCACACACGTAATGAAGTAGTGAGATGTAAAAATGCGGTTTATCCCTCTGGTTTCAGGGTTGAAATAATTGTTGCATGGTGTGTGTGTGTGTGTGTGTGATGTGTGTGTGTGTGTGTGTGTATGATGTGTGTGTGTGTGTTTTCTTGTACCCTTGTTGTGAATCCAGGGATAACATGTGTGTGTGTGTGTATGTGTTTTCCTGCATGCATGCTTCACTCCCAAAGACAAAATGTGTGTCTGTGTGTGTGTGTGTGTGTGTGTGTGTGTGTGTGTGTGTGTGTGTGTGTGTGTGTGTATGTGTGTGTGTGTGTTTGTGTGTGTGTGAGTGTGTGTGTGCATGCATGTGTGTTTGTTTTCCCGTACACATGCTTCACTCCCAGAGACAAAATGTGTGTGCGTGCGTGTGTGTCTGTGCATGTGCGTGTGTTGCGTCAAAGAAAGAAAGAAAGAGATATCTCATTTACTTATTTTTTCCCTCCTTTTACCGACAGCTTTTTTTGGGGTTCTCGCTAACTAGAGAAAGAAAAAAAAAAGACTTGGAGAAGCAGTGCTGGGGGGGAGGAGGGGTTGAGAAGAGAAGAGAGGGAGGAGAGGAGGGGAGGGGAGAGGGGAGGAGAGGGGAAGGCTGAAATAGGAAGAAAAAAAAAGCGAGTGATCAAGCCAGGGAGCATGGAGTGCTGTGTCAGTGTGATATTTTCCATAGTGACAGCTGGGCCCGGTCGCTCCGGCCCCCTTTCTTCAGTCGCACAAAGCCCATTAAGTATGGCCCTCGCTCCGCGGCCCCTGCAGCCTCCAAATTGCTCCAAGCTCCTCCCCAAAGTGTGGCGGGCCTTTGTCATTGTAATCAGGCCTTGTTTGTGAAGTGCTGCCTGTATTTACCGCCGCTCTGGGCGCATATTTGCCCAGCCTGCTGCTGTCGCGGGGCGCAGCGGAGGAAGGAAGAAAGGCCACCGAGAGTTGAGTGTGATGGAGGAGAGAGAGAGAGAAACGCTGCACAGGAAAAGTGGGGGGAGATGAATAGACAGATGAAAGGAGGGCCAGGGCATGAATCGGAAACCCATTGACAGGTCACTGATGGTAAATAAATACCATATATATATATATATATAAAAATAGGCAATTCATATAAAACAGTATTATTTATTTATTCATCTATTTATTTATTTATATATATATTATATATATAATTCGATATATATATATATACAGTAATATATATATATGCGGAAGTGGGTTTAACACATACAATATCTGCTGATACAGTAAATATGCTAACGAGTGTATTTATTTATTCATCTATTTATTTATTTATATATATATGTATTAATTTTTATATTTCTTTCTTTTTTTTCATACATATATACATTGTAGTTTTGTTTTTTAATTAATTTTTTGGGGGGTGGGGGGGGCAGCCTTAGCTGGAGGCGGTACTCAGGGAAGTGTAGCTTGGTCCAGTGCTACGCTTCCGTGGCTCCCGGCTATAGAGGCGCTCTGCAGACAGCAGACCAGGCTGACCAGGCCAGACCAGGCTGACCAGACCAGACCAGGCTGACCTGACCAGACCAGGCTGACCAGACCAGACCAGGCTGACCAGACCAGACCAGGCTGACCAGGACGGACAGGCCGCCGGGGTTGTCAGGGGGCGGGGGTGGGGGCAGTGGCGGCTGCCTTGTGGCACGGCTGACCCCGTTCCACGTGCGGCCTCAGCAGGAGATGAAGGGGGGGGGTGGAGATGTCG